>PVHP010011154.1:0-45844 GCA_004024765.1 Zapus hudsonius
CTAATAAAAAAGATAAGCGCTAAAAATTAAGGAAACAATTTTGATCTCTAGCATCTGTGAGAAAATGCAGAATATCATACCAATTGCATTTATCCTATTTAGTAAAGCTAATCCGGAATGAAGAGTCAATTTCTTTGTATGGGATCAGATTAACTTGGTTCCTAGAGTGCTCACCTAGAATGCATGAGGGCTGTTTGATAAACTCAAAGGAAAACAAAAACCAATAAATTAAACAACCAGGGGAGGTGGAGACAGAATAATCAGCAGTTCAAGTTTGTCCTCTAAATCAGGAGTTCAAGGCTACAGACCTTGCTTCAAAATGAAATTGTAAATGATCTCTGTTCTTTCATCACAAGCCATGTTATGTAGGTATCTTTTAATACGCAACGTAATCTAGGGAACCCCCATAATAGGAAGGGTGTTCATATGACTTATATAACTCTCTGAAGTAAATTTCCAAGCTGTATCATATGTCCATTTGGTGAAGTTGTTGAAAGCAAGCTGTGAAGTCTAACATTCATATTTCAGGAGTAGGTAAACTGTGTGCCTTTGTGGCTGAAAACAGACTAGGCCCTGGAAGTTTCATATAGAGTAATGCCAGGGCAAAGGTTAGTCATGAGGAAGAGAAACAGAAGAAATGTGATATTAGGTGTATTAAAACAGCACATCTCTAAATTTATTTTGAAATCATTGCTATCTTCCATGTATCCAAAATATAACCACAAAATAAAATTAAAAACAATTATAGCATAAAAGAAACTTATCTTAAGCTCTCAAGTGATTTTGAAAAACATTTTGAGAAGGACTGGTGATATCAGTGAATATGAAAAAAAAAAAAACGGGATAGACCACAGAGAACATGAACTTGGATGGACAATGGAGCAGGAAACCAATATGGATGGAGATACATTTAGATTGGCTAAAGTGGTAAATGACCATGAACTTGAAAACAGGAGCCTTCATTAAAGGCTTATCTATTCAGTAGTGTTATGAGCGGGGTTTCTCAAATCAATGACACACTAATGCAAAGAAAATGATGGGCCAGTGTTTGTAGACAGGCAACTAAAAGGTAAAGCATTGGAAACCCTAACACACACACACACACACACACACACACACACACACACACACACACACACACAAAATGATAAGCTACAGCAGCAGCAGCAGTGAGAGCAAGGGAGATGATGCTGAGTATCTTAACCAGTGCTTGTCAGGACTTCCTCACTCCAATTTAGGTTTCAGCAAGGGAAAGTGAAGTTCCCTCCGATGGGAACTCAAGTTCTGTGGCTTCATGGCAGCAAACCTATTATCTTAAAGCATTGGATGACCTAGTGACCTTTGTAACATCAAACTACCTTTTATTTTTTTCTTTGATTTGTGTTCATGTTTCAATTTAATATATTTTCAATACAGAAACATTTATTTCAATACAATACAAACAGAAATTTTAAAACTATGTATTTATTGAGAATTTTAGTATAGGAATATACTGCAAAATGGTTTTCCCTACATCTGCTTCAAACAATGAATGAACACATGAATGAACGAAAAAATAAATTCAAATTTGAGAATAAAAATGTTAATGTATTAAAATTATTTATGTCCTCAATTTTAAGAGCCATATGAGAAGGAAAAAAAAAACTTTTCTGTTCTCCATCAACAATTTCACATTTCATTGCCGTGCAAGGGAACATAAGACTGAAGCATTACACAGACAGGCAGAAAAGGGAAACTCAATAAGCATCAGTGAGCTCAGAAAGGTAGAGTCCAGTTTTCAGGAAGAGCTAGAACAGCTCAGGGAAAGTGACAGCTCATTGTCAAGTACACTCCTCAGGAAAGGCCTGCCTGTATAGTCTGTGGTACAACTGTGAAGACATTTGTTGAAGCGAAGAAATCACATGAGAAATGGAAAACACAGGTGTATTAAAACAATCCATACTATTAATCTCTATCTAGGGAAGTTGAAATGCAGGTCTTGATTCAACATGTACACTCCGGTTAATTATGTCAATATTATATTTAAGTTTTGGAATTTGTATTGACTTTTTTTAAGTATAGTTGAAGAGTCTTACTTTATTTTAATATTTTTTTCCTTTTGACAAAAGTTGTATTTTTCCCCTGGCTTACTCCAGTTTGTATCAGCCATCCCTTAGGATTTGATGAGCTTGCATACCACACATGTATATGAATATGCATTTCTTCAAAGTTTGATGATTTCATGGTCATGTAAATGAATACGAGGTAACACTAAAGTGCTAAAGCTAATATATATATATATATATATACACAAACACTGTTTGAAAACTCTGATTAGTTTTGGTAAAAATTGAACCATTGTCTCAAAACATGTATAGAAATTTCCAGAATTCTACATTCCTTTGCCCAAAGTTTTAGCCAACATAAATTGAATTAGCTTTATTTCATGTATTTCACAAGTAACTTATTTGTGTTGGGGAGGGTGTAGATGCATGTCTGTATGGGTGCACATGTTCTTGCACTAACACATGTATTTGTGTGTGTGTGTGTGTGTGTGTGTGTAGGTGTGTGTGTGTGTTAATGTGGAGGTCATCCATGTTGGGGTCTTCTTTAATTTTTCTGCACCATATTCTGTGTGAAAGAGTCTCTCACTGAAATTAGAGCTGGCGTATTAAGCAGGACTACCTAGACAGTGAACCTCAAGAATTCCGTATTTCTGCCTCCCCAATGTTGGAGTTAGAGGCACGCTCCAACCCTACCCAGCATGTTTTGGGGTGGGGGATGTCTTGGGATCCAACCTTGGGTTATCACATTTGCATAGCAAGGATTTTACCTACTGAGCAATGTGGCTAGGCCCTCAGGAAACTTTGATTCTTTCTCAGGCTCATTTTTGTGTTATATATGTTCAGTAATAGTTATGCATTTTTCTCTTTGTATGCTCACTTTACACTTTTTCCCTGCATTTTTCTCTCAGGCTTGTTAGTCTATATTCATTTACCTGGCTTATTTTTGTGCTTTGTGAATCTTTAGACAGATCATATCATTCTATGCATACATAAGTATGTCTGGTTCACAATGCTGAAATCACTCGTTATTTTTAAAAAGCATACTTTCACATATGAAAATAATTCTTACCTTCATTTATTTTATAAATATATCATGTATTATTACACATTACATATATTATATTGGGAAATATATATATATATATATATATATACATATATATATATATATATATATATGCATTCCCATGGATGTAGATAGATAGATTTACATATATTCATTCACTCATCACAGTCTATTCAAAATGCCTTTAGGCTACTTGTTTCAAATGCACAGATGTTGTTCAAGATTTGCCTTCATGACCATTTCTATAAATCTCTTATATATGTTAGACATTGAACAAGTTAATTAAGCTCACAGACTTAACCTTGTCTTCAATAATTTGTTGAAGAGACTATCACATAATCAGGTTACTGAAAAAGTAAGCATGTGTCATTTGTGAAATATCATAATGAAATAATATAAATTATAAAGAGATATTTTGCAAGAGAAGAGTTCATTGTTGTTAATTGAGTTTAATTGAAATTATAATTATATTTTAGACTACCTCTGGGCTTGGAAAATATTTCACATTATTTTCTAAATTAAATAAATTTAATTAGAGCCTTTTCTCTCACTGCATTAACAGAGGCAAAAGACAATAAAGAGTAATTATTCAGTAAAAACTTATAATGCATGCATACATATGTGTGTGTGTTTGTGAATATGTATGTGTATTAAAATTTGTCTAATGGACGAGTGCATGAATACTTACTCATATATACATATGGTAGATATATGTTTATCACTAGACACAAAATATGTAAATTTTTAATTAGTTTTTGTTTCTTCCTAAATACTGTAAAATGCATACACAATTATAGGTAAATTGAATATATCAGAGAAATGAAATTAGGTTAATTAACAGTAGCTTTTGCAAGGAAATTTGGTGCATCCTGTTAATATATATGTTATTATTAATAAAAAATAGATTAAAAAGTATAAGTAGATTAGAGCTGTTTTACTTCTATGACTTCTGCCAAAATTGGTTGAAATGTCTATGTGAACTTTACTTTCAGAAACTTTACCTACTTTTAATTTAGTATCTATTCAATATAACTTTAATTTTAAAAAAATCTCTTAAGACTAACATTGAAAATATGAAAGTCAGAAAATTATACTTTCTCTTTCACTATATTTTCAAAAATATGTCAGTAGGATAGAAGTTGATAACCTTGTTCTGTTTGAGGACTGGTATTTAATAAAGACTTTCCATAGTGTCTTTTAGAAAACAAAATTAGGTATGAAATTAGAAATACTATCATGAAGTATTCAAACACTGCATGCATGTACTGGTAATTTAATCTCAGAGGAAATTAAATTTATTTAACCAAAACACACAGCATACTGCATGGCGAAATTAAGAATAGAATCCTAGGCTATTAATAATGAAGAAGATCCAATTAAGCTTTATTTGTTATTTTAGGAGAGTTTCAAATTAAAATATTAACTTTTCTTATACTCAAGGATATAACACTACTTTATGTATCTGAAAAGATAATAAATTGTCATAAACATTTAAACATTTTAGCATATAATAAAAAGCCTATACAATTTCATTTTTAAGCTGCTGGAATACTACTACTACATTTTCTCCCATAATGTATAATATAGTGCTTCATGCAGTATAGTTAAAAATGCAAACAAGCTTATCCTATATAAATTAATACTCAGATAGTCAAATGACACAAAATGAACTTGGAATAAAAAATTAGACACTGAGCACAATCTTTTTATTAGACATAATTAATTGTTAGGTTTTTTAAAAGTACTAGGTTTCATTATGACATATTCAAATATATTTTATTTTTATTGTTCTGCCATTTCCCTGCAATTCTCTCATCACTCATCATTATCTCATAGCCCTGTTCCTGCTAATCCTTTTGCCCTCCTTTACTTTCATGTCACACAAATTTTATTTCTTTGTTCCCTCAAAGAAAATTGTAGATAACTGTATAAACACATATGAGGGGAAAACCATGCAGTATTTATCTTTCTAACTATTGCTTACTTTGTTTAAAATAATTCCCAAGTCAATCTACATTTTCATAAATATCATGATTTAATTTTTTTTCAACAGCAGAATCAAACTCCACACATAGAAGAAAATGTTTAGTAAGCATATAATCTTCCTGGTACAGGAAAGGATAGAGGCTTGATCCCACAAACAGTACCAGGTACCAGTAGTAAAGGACTCACCATCAGAGGTAGGAGGTCTCATATTAGTGCTAAAAAAAAAAGTCAGATCATTTCAACATGGGCTGGGGAGATAGCACAGTGGTATATTACTCTCTAGGTTCAATCATTTTAAAGAAAACAAGCAAACACACATACAAAATGATTGTCCCTCATTTTGAAAAACTGCTTAACCAGATAAAGGCCTATTCTCATTACAGCAATTACATATAAGCAAATAACTGTCATTGCTTTTTGTTTGAAACTGTTTTCTAAGAATATTTTAGTAGGTTAGTGGTTTGAATTGCATACATATTTTATTATTTCAAAAGCCAATACCCTGAGATTGCTTACCTGGGTCTCTGCTTCAGGTCTCAATGACATGCAATCATTAGACAGTCTCTGTGGTCTCATCTGATAAATGATGGTAAGTGTGTGTGTGTGTGTGTGTGTGTGTGTGTGTGTGTGTGATCATGTATGTCATCTTTTTACTTGTAATTGTAGAATTTGTTTTGGGAGATGGTCTAACTTTAACAGGATTGAATAGATTGGATCACACTCACAGGGATAATCTCACCTGATTAAATTGTACAATAAAGTAATACCTCATCTGAAAGGTTCATTAATCACATCATATAAATTAGTGCAGTTAAGTTACTGACCTCACAGTATCCCCATGTCCAAGGAGATGGTGTAGACAGAACGGCAAATAAAGAGGCGTGTATCTTTGTGACCATTTTACAATTATAACATTCTCCGCAGTTCTAAACCTTCTGAAAGGTCACCCTTGGGGTGACCCAACTAGATGGTTACATTTTAATATGTATATGCTGACAGACAGAAAGTGCAGAGTTCCTGAGTCACAGACACTCAGAAGTTACCAGTTCCTGTGAATTTTATGACCACTTCATTCCCTCTATTAAAACTTCTTAATGTTATGTGAAGTGGTGTGTGGGTAGGACAATGTGATGTTCATGGTCAGGTTCCTTAATCCCTTTACTAATATAAAGTAAATTTCTTCTTTCTGACATTTTTATGTATGTATTTCTTCTATCAGATATGAGTATAATACCACCTCCTTTTAGGCTGCACCTCTCTTACAGTCAGTTTCCATTTCTTCACTTTCAGTCTTAAAGTAGTTTTCTGCCAATTCACTTTCAGTCTTTTCCGATGAGTTGTGTTTCTTGTAGACAATACAAAATTGGAACAATCTAAAATATATTTGGTCAAAATATTCTTTAAATTAGAGATTCAGAACTATTTATAGATAGATATGTCATAGTGGGTAATAGTGTTGGGCATTATGGTGGTTTTTATGTGCATATTTAAAATTCTGTTTTCTTTCATTTATCCCCAAATAATTTTATATGTTTATTCTTCTACCTTTAACAATGTTTGATACTTTTCTAATACTTACTTGTTCATATCATGTTTGAGTTAATGTTATCTCTAGTCTCTTGTTACAGTATGTACATATGCCTTCATCATCAATCTACAATGTTACTTTAAGTACTTTCTTTTATGTTGACTTTATAATCATGAATTATTTAGTATATGATAATATTTGAAGGTCTTTAGTGGATAATTTTGCAGGATATAGTAATCTAAATTGTTAGTTGTTTTGTTTCACAGTTCACAATAAATTCTGTTGTAGTCAACTTTCTCTGTTGCTGTGAAGAAAAAACCCAAGCAAAAGTGGCTTGTGGAGGAAGGGGTTTATTAGGCTTAATAAAGCAACCCTGCACAAGTTCCCAGGAGACATGCAGGCAGAACTCAGCAAACCTCACAAACATACTGCTTCTGGCACAGTCCTGACAAAGTTCTTTCTCCCCCTCCTAAGCCAAACCTCACAGTTCATAGTTCTTACTTCATTCAGGTCTTTCAATTCTGACCAGAATGGTCCATCAAGCTGTACTCACATCACTGTAAGGCGTCTCTCAAGACGAGGTTTCAAATCCCTCCACATTCCTCCTGCAGATCACTTCCAAAAGCCCAAACCATGAGATCAGGGTTCTAGCAGCAACAAACCCCACATCCTGGTACCAATACTGTTGAAGTCAAGTTTTTCTGTTGCTGCACAGAAAGAACCCAAACAAAAGCGCCTTGTGGAAGAATGGGTTTATCAGGCTTATAGACTCAAGGAAAGACTCCATCCTGGCAGGGAAAATGATGGCATGAGCAGAGGGGTGGACATCACCTCCACCACAGCACTGCAAACAGTGGCAGGAAGGTGTGCCAAACACTGGCAAAGGGAAGTTGGCTTATAACCCCCATAAGCATGCCCTCAAAAACACAGCTCCAGGGAGGTTGAAAACCCAAACTGCCATCAGCTGAGGATAGATCAATCAGAACACATTCATTTGTTTGTGGGAGACACCTGGAGCAAACCATGACAGATTCCTTTTTTTTGGTTGTTTTGTTTTGTTTTGTGAGAAGTCTTCCAAATAGATTTGTTTACTACTTTGTAACTAAGTGGCATTTCTATTGCAGCTAAGGGTTTTATTTGATTGTTCTATGCTTACAACTTTATGATATAATGTTGTTAGAGGTTTTTCCAGTCACGCTTTAATCATCAGAGAAATGCAAATAAAAATGAGTCTGAGATTTCAACTCACTTCTATCAGAATGGCATATATAAAATGTCAGAGGGCAGGGTGATGGTTAGGTTTTGTTGTCAACTTGGATCATTTTAATTATCTTGGGTGGGTCTCTGAGGATGTTTACAGGAATACAGCTTCTCAGCAAGGGCAGGATGTAAAGAAGCTCAAAGAAGCTGGAAGTAAACATCCTTTCCTGTGTGGGCCATGCAGGAAGGAAATTCCTGAGACTCAGGAAGCCATTAAGTCTGGGGAAGGGATGTAAGACCCCACCCTAAGTCTATATAAAGGAGAAAAGTTCTCTTTGCCCTCCTGCATGTTCCCTGTTCTGTGTTTATTGGTGATGGGTTTTTCTTTCTGCTCAGACCTATCAAAGAGGGCTAGCCTCTTTCACTGTTACAGAACTTCCCCTGTATCTATAGCTAGAAATAAATCCTTTCCTCCCATAAACTGTGCCTGGTTTGGAAATTCATCCCAGTGGCATGTGGCTGACTATGACAGGCAGGAAATGTGGGTGAGGCTTTGGGGAAAAAGGAGCTCTTTCTCATTGCTGGTTGGAGTGTAAACTGGTAGAAACACTATGAAAATCAGTATGGAGACTTCTGCAAAAGATTAGAGTAGAACTACCATTTGCCCCAGCTCTGACACTCCTGAGCACATACCATAAAGCAGCCACTCTTTATTACTTAGAAACTTGATTATCCATGTTTATTTCAGCACTGTTCACAATAGCTAGTAAATGGGATTAGCTCAGATGCCCACCAACTGATGAATGTATAATGAAGATGTGATATAGACTTGTAAGGGACAATGAAATGATAAATTAGGCAGGAAGGTGGATGGAGTTGGAAAACATCATCCTAAGTCAGGTAGACACAGAAAAACAAACACTGCTGTCCTTTCTCATATGAGGTTCCTAACTGGAATCAAGTGGAATGCAAATGGCAGTTACCACCAGGAATGTGGGCATCAAACTAGAGTGAGATCAGGAAAGAGAAGAAATGGGATGTGAAGATTGAATGGCTTTCCCAAAAGGTTGGGGGGACAGTCAGAATGCCATGGGTGTGAGGTGACTAAAGGGGTAGAGAATGAGGAGAGTGAGCAGAGAATTAAGCAAAAATTATGACAAAATTAGGAATCAGTTCCACGGAAGCCCTCACTGTGACTAGCGTTCTACAAGACATAACCACCAAGTAAGGGGGAGGAGGTCCATCTAGACCAAAGATGGAAAAAAAAACTTAAGCTCATAACCACAGACTCCTGCTCAATTCAAGGCTCAGAATTAGATTACCTCTCCTCCAGTGAGCAGTTCGTTGGGGAGCCCCATGAGATTCCCAAAATAACAGGCCATTGCCAAAACACCTGATTACCTGCTAAAATAAAAGGTAAGGCCTATTGCTGAAGATACCACCTGCTCTGATCATAGGTCATTAGAATACCATGCTGGTACAGAAAGGGACCTTCCCTTTTGGCCAGCCCTCATAGTGGTGGAAAGCCCGATTGGAGATGTCAGAGGACAGTGGTCACCAATGGCCTGGACAAGCAGGGGATGTTGCAAACTACAAAATAAATCAGCTGGACAAGGCGTACACACTTCTGCAATTGTAGCATATAGCCTCACCATGAGACTCTACTACATCTGCCAAGGCCCAGGAGAAATTGCAGAGGAAGCAACATCATGAAAACTGCTCTTACTTCTAGTCTGTCAACCAGCCCCAGGGCAATGGTGACAGACACTTAGAATAATCAAAACCTATGCAAGCAGAAATCCAGAGGCTACAAAGAACTCAACACTAAAACAGACTGCCAACAAGCCTCTACCATGGCTCAACAAACTTTGTGGGAGAGGGGTTGGAAAGACTGAAGAGCTACAAAGTAGGTAGGACTACCCTAATGCATAGGAATTGAGGCCTTCATGACCCCACAGTGACTATATATATATATATATATATATATATATATATATATATATATATATATATATATATATATATATATATATATATATATATTAAATAAAAATAACAAGTAAATCATTATTGAAAAATTAAATGAATATTTAAAATTTAGTGAAAATAACAAAAAGAACCAGAAAAATGTCAATCTATGAACATAATGTGGTTTTATTTATTTTACATGAACATAGCTTGTAATGATTTTTAGATATAGGCAATAAATCAATTCTTCAAAAACAGTTATACAAAAGGCTTTGCATTAAACATGCTTTTAATATAAGAAGCATATGCAGATATGAGTGCAGCTCTCTTGTGCTGCATATTTAGAGATTCTGTCAGCATAAACAATCTGGAGCAACAATCAATGAATTCTAAAACAGGGAGTTCCAGAAAATTCTATGCCAGTAAAAGCTTCCTGAGAGCCTCCACTTTTCATTCTGCCAAGTAATTGGCAAGATAAACTCTAAACAGTGTCTCCAATTAATTATAAGCAATCAAAGACAGTTTGAAGATGAATTTAGCACCATATAATTTATTGCAAGGTTATAATTATTTATACTGTACTGTTCTAGTTACATTCAAATGCTTTATTATTCCTTATGAAAAATGTGGAATTATTTTTCAACAATATATTTCTTTATAATTTGAGACAGTAGAAGACAGAAATTATGTGTAAATGTCAAGCTTGGATTGAAACAAATTTTAAACTTAGGCTGTATTACATTCTTTTAAAAAAAAACTTCACTTGGCTGAATTTAAGACAGCTTTCTTTGAAGGAAATCATTTCTAAGCAAATATTTTTCTCGCTTGCTTTAGCCATCAGTCTGTGGCCAAGGTGTTGAATAAAATGCGTGGTTTTACATTCAGATATCTCAATCATGCTTTGATTCTATAACAAAATGCATCAGAATTTTAGTCATTTACTCTAATACATATTTATATTCACGACTATCACAAATGAGTGAAATAGTAGTAGCTCAATCTTTTTTATCTTTTGACATAGTTAAATATTTGGTTAAAGCAATGATTTAACATTTTTTATGTGATAATTGAATGCTGGAAAATCCCCAAATAAACTATATATTATTGATAGATTTCAACATGTTTCAAGATTCCACCTGTTGATGTCTTCATTTGATGGGGCATGAATATTAAATAAAAGACATAAATCTCTTATTCTCAAATTTAGATCAATATAGGGCATAAGACTTTCAGGAAAAGTATTAGTACACAGACATCTTTGAACCTAGAGCATCTCTTCTTTCCTATGTGGGCAACGAGGCGTTGGACAATAAGCTTTGTGTCATGTATAGTAGGAAAATTGTACATAGTTTTAAAAACATAATAGGAATATTGCATACCTCTATCTGAACTCCCAAATTCTCAAAATCTCAACTTAAATATGACTAATTATCAAGTTTTTGTAGAATGTTCTTGATGTTGTAAACTCCCATTTTGAACAATATAGCTCATATTTTGTTAGTAATTCTTTATGGTATATAATATGAGCTATACAGGTTTATTATTCATATATTCACAGTGGGCTACCTTTTTAAGTATCAGAACTGAGTTCTAGCTTATCAATATGTGTATATATTCATATGTCATATTTATCTTGCCCAGAGGTATATAAGAAAAAACGATACATTTAAATATTTGTCAGTTTTGTCTTAATTCCCAAGCAATGCTTTACATGTGACTGCCCAGAGTGAAAGATGATGGAGGGGAAATTTGTTCTTCATCTTCTCTAAGTCCCTAAGCTGTTGCCAAGACTGGAGCAAGCATAACCTACTCCATGTGAATGCCCTCAGATACCAATAACATTGCATAACAGAACAAGTTTTGATCTAAAGTTTTGAAGATAAAACCAGTATTGCAATCAGAGCAGCATCCGAACCTGATGAAATAATCAGTGTTATTTCATTCCCAAAGGTTCTATCTCCAAGGATTGTCATTTTATATCTAGAAATTAAAACAAATGGATTAGAATAGAAAAAAATTCCAGGTATAGTCATTATAGTAGGTATTAGTTATAATTAAAGGCTTAAATAATTATTCCTGTGCTAAATCTTTGCATATTTTTCTAGAGTGGTTTGAATACTTTTTTGCTGATTATTGGTCTTAAACAGGTCATATAATCTATGTGGTAGACTGTAAGCATAGAGCTTAATTCCCTAATAGAGTCATAGATGATATATATGCGCTTCAGAATCAGGCTCTAAAAACTCAAAATGGGTTTCACTATTTATATAATTCAATGTAAAAACACTAACCATACTCAGCATTCCTTTTGGGCATGCTAATTACTGATGTTTTCCCACTGCTGATAAAAGTGATAGACGTAAGAGAAGGCACAAAATTCTTAAAGTCCTTGAGCTGTATAATATAATAATATGAAGCTATTCTATACTACTGGAAGCAATGCAATGTGCATATAAATTATATGCACTAATTATACATAAACATTAAAACCAGTATTTAAAGGCATTATGTGGTGATAGCATTAAAAATACTTTAAATATATAATTCCAATATTTTATTCACTTTTTATTTTGAAACATAATGCTATTTTTATTCGTTGATTTAATGTAAAACTGGGTCACAGATACACTTTCTATGACAGAGAAAGCATGTACTGAGTGGGAGAAGCTGATACTGATAAGAAAGCTATGATTGGTTGCTGAGTATGAAGCACAAAGGAATTGGCTTTGTTTGATGTTTGCAGTTCCATCACACATGCCCGACAACACAGGAATGTAACTGACCATGAAGATTAATAAATAAGTATATCAAGCAACTTGTGCTTTCATTACTTTCCTGATTAACCATTATAGAGCACTGTGATTTTTGCACCCACGTACGCACATTTGCATTACCTGGTGAATCACTTCTTGTTTGTTCTTTATATAAAGCAGCAGAGAAGTGATTTTCTAAGGTAGAAGCAAAGCACATTGCTAAAATAAATAAATAAAGCTTTACCCCTTTAATATTTTTCATTAAAGTATTAAGGTATGCACTACTGAAAACCAGCATGTGGAAACAGTGACATTCTCTTCAAACTGAAAGCATTCTATAGAAAAGAACTTAATAGAGGGTTTTAGATAGTGAAACACAAATATATAAAGAATATATACACTCAGTAACCATGATGGTAAGTGTAAGCTCATAAACAACAAGTTGCTTTGGATGAGGTTAAGAAGGAGCCTTGAAAGCATTGAAATGTGGGGAGAGAATTAAATAAGTATTAATAAGAATATTATAACTGAAAATACTAGAGTCCGCATATGAGATGTGAAGCTCAAATAGTCAAAGAGAAGCTTGTCAAATTCTTCACAATGATGTAATTTTTAACACTATGGAATAAAAAATATAATAAATAAAGACAGCATTTTGAAATTATTCATCATAAATATGAATGTACAGATACATATAATCTAAATGTCAAAATGCTATAGGGTAGAATGGTAATATGGTAAGGAATCAATTAGTGAAAATATGGACACAGGCACTTAGAAGAAATAAAGCTATTGGTTCTCAGGAAAGAAGGTGAAGACATTAAGAAAAATGACAAAAAAAATGAAAAAACTGAATCTAAAAGTCATCTGCATATTAAGAAAAAATATCTTTCAGGAGAATGCTCATTACTTTTAACTAAAATGATGTCATTTTTGGTGTGTTTTCTCTTCATGTTCAGCTAAGGCATATTTTATATTTTTTTCGTTATATCTTTAAAATGCTAATGTTAGAGATTTTCTTCCAAGCCATAGTTAAATATATTCAACATTGATAACATTTCTAGAATACACATTCATGATATTCATTATGGCAATTGTAATTACTCATATCTGCCTAATGAAATTATAAAACTAAAAACCTTATTCACCCTAATTAATTCAGGTATAGGTTTGGAACCAATAAGTACTTAGGACTGAATTCTTTGTTCTCTGCCACAGTTTCACTGAGTTATACCCTATCACCTTTGAATATTTCTTTATTTTAAAAGACAGGGTCTCACTGTCTTTCTAAAGCAGGGTCCTGCCTCAAGGGTTTGAGTATTTATCCTTCCTAAGCCTCAGAATCCTGTCACTTTAGGGGTGTACCATAGAATGTTACCTCTTTTATACATTTTCATGGCTCTAAGTCAAAGTCCCAAATGATATTCCACAAAAATTACTCATTTATGTTTCACTGAAAGCATTATTCTATGTCTAACATATTAATATAATTCCTAGTTCTAGTGCATTATTATATAAGAGAATTAAACCCATAATGAAGAGTTCCCATATATCCATATAGTCACCACTTTTCTCATACTTTCTCTTGTTAGTAGCATCCTGCATAAGTATTTTTTAAAAATATTTTATTTATTCATATTCAAATAGAGAGATGAGAGAGAGAGAGAGAGAGAGAGAGAGAGAGAGAGAGAGAGAGAGAGAGAGAATGGGTGCACCAGGGCCTCCAGCCTCTGCAAACAGCTCCAGATGTGTACACCACTTTGTGCATCTGACTTTATGTGGGCACTGGGGAATCAAACTCAGATCAGTAGGTTCTGCAAGCAAGTGTCTTAATCACTGAGCAATCTGTCCAGCCCCTGCATAAGTATTTTACATATATTGAATTCAATGGATTTAATTCAATACATTTTGAAGAACTAAGGCAACAGCTTACATCACTATTAACCATATGTGTTGTGTAGTTAGTTCTTTGGGTCTTAACAAATATAGGATATGTGTGCATCATGAACTATCATTTCACATCCCCAAACTTCACAGAGCTCAAACTGATTTTGTTCTCATATACTCCCAACCTGAGAGCAAATGTGGAAATATTTATTTTTACTTTGCTTTCCCAAAATGCCATCTCTTCAGATTTGGTCTCTTTTTCATTAAGATGATTAAAATAGTCTCAAAATAATAACTCATTTTTATATTACTTAGATTCAAATATAATCAAATTTCAATTATCCCACTAGTGATATTATTAAATAACTATCAAGAACTGTTAACTATTCACTTTCCTTGTAACATATTTTAAACCCAAAATTCATGGGAAATTCAAACTTAATATATTCTCTTAATTTTTTAAATTTTGAAACACATAACTTGGTTATTTTCAGTAGAGCCAAAACACAGTCTAATGATATTGAAAGAATAATGTGAGGTGGTGAGATGTTTGAAATTATAATGATGCTTCCTTGGATAAAATAATAACTTCCTTTTATAATATTATTCTTTTCTACTGTGGAATATTTTAAACAAACCAAATATTCATTGACATATGCTGTCCATATATTGCATATTTTAGTTATATTAATCCACCTTTGATAACTTGGCTGCACATATCTTATTGTAATTGCGGATGTATATTATATATGAGAACTTCATTTTTCTAGCTTATTTCTGAGTACTTTATATTTCATTTTGATCTAATGCCCTAATATTTTAGTATGTGCTGTTTCAAATATTATTTGATCTTTAAAATTTTAACAACATAAAATACTTCTATTATGATTTGCACTTTGGGCATCATAAACAGTGTAATATTGATGAATTCTTTTAAAAATGATATAAAGGGATGATAAAAGAACAGAACTCTTGGAACTTCTCATATACGAAAATACATAATATAATGAAATATGTAGGAAATTAGGTAGTCATATTGAGAAATTTGTATAATTATAAATATAATTATAATTATAGAATAACATAATTATACTTTAGAATTTACAAGGAAAGTTATGGAAGTGGGATTTGAAGTTTTGGGCAAATAATGTAGATGTTTTTCAATATAAATTAATGGGTTTGTCATTTTAATAATTCTATCAAGAAAACTAAATGGTTTAGGCAAAAGAAAATACAGTTTAAGATTTCTTATAGAAATCAAACTGATAGTGAAATAAGCATTGAAATATAATATGTGCATGTAGAGGGTAAAATAAACATATTAAGAGAAATGCATACTAGTAATTTATAATTAAAAAGTAGGTGCCTACAAAATAATAGTATTTACAAATAAAGTAAAGTGAAATTAATCATTTCTAAAGTAAAACCTGATATGCCTTGACATTTCTGTAAGGTAAAGAAAATAGATTTTTATGAAAAATATTTGAAGAATATTCTGAGAGTTATTTTGTAATTTCTCTTTTAAAATATTTCATTTATTTGTAAGCAGAGAGACACAGAGAAAGAGTGAGAAGAGATATAGAGGAGGGAGAAAGAGAGAGAGAGAGAGAGAGAGAGAGAGAGAGAGAGCAAACATGTGCATGCTAGGGCCTCAAGCCACTTCAAATGAACTCCAGATGCATGCACCACTTTGTGCATCTGGCTTACATGGGTACTGGGGAATTCGACCCGGGTCTGCAGACTCTGCAAGCAATCGCCTTAACTGCTGAGCCATCTCTCCAGCCCCTCAAATTTCTCTTTTGATAGGCTAATGCTTGCCAGTTTTCTTCCTTTAAATGCAATATATTTTGATCTAATACTTATATTTGCAATCCAACAATTATATTATATAGTCTTGGACAGTAGGCCAAAAGACATAACCCTCCAAAGGAACTCGAGGGTATCCTCTGGTAAGACAGGCCATGAAGAAGTGGGATGAATTGTAATCCTAAAAATTTGGCTCTGGCTTGTAACTCCCAGTACCAGAAGTCAGTTACGACCCACATTGATGTGTTGATCCGAGAGAAATACAAGGTCCTCAAAACAAGACAGGGTTCTGTCAAAGCACATGATTACACACCCAACATAAAAGATAAGACCCTTTTGCTGAAGACACTACAGGCTGCCGACTCACATCATCAAGAGACCTGAGTGGAATCTGAAAGAAAGCCAGTTCCCAGATGGTAAGCCTGTATCATGCTAGAAAATGCTACATGAGCAGTCAGGGGAAATAGGCCAGCAGAAGAGAAACCTATAGAATATCACCCAGCAGACAAGATGTCCACACCTGTACAATAGAGTCACTCAATCTGGGTGGAAAACCAAGGACTCTCTAATTCACTAAGAGATTCACTCAGAGGCAAGGAACCAATAGCTGGAACTGGGATGCAAGTCAAATTCCTATGGAGACTAAGAATCTGGACCCCAAGGAGAAGCTTCCTCTAATCATGGGCCTCAAGAGAGACTACACAGATTATAATCTTGACAAATTAATAATGTTTATCTCATATGGCCTATGCTGATCTCAATCTCTGCTGGAGAATCTGTTTTTATCTTTCAGAAGGCAGCGAGATCTAACAATGTAACTCTACTCACAAGACCAGAGATGATAGCTCTCACTGCCAGGATGTGCACCACCCCTAGCACATGAGCTAGGGCCCAGGTGAAACCACTGAGGAAGTGGAGAGATGAGCAAGAGTGTGGCTTCCACAGTGAGCCAGACAAATTAAGACAGGGTGAAGAAATCAGACACTGAGGACAGTCAAAATGGTCCATCACAGAAATGTAGAAGCTCCTTAGTCTACACTTAAGTCTACACTGAAGTACACTTAAAACTCATGCACCATGGCTCAGCCAACTTTGCGGAAGATGGGATAGAAAGATTATAACAGTCATGATGGGGAAATATCCAGAGGTATTTCACCCTCCCTTGACTGCTGCTCACACACAGATAGCCCTGAATCCCCAAGGAGCATACTAGAAATCCCACTGAGGAGAACCCACAGTGGAACGGGGGCAGGGAGGAGTGAAACAGAGGTACCAACACATGATATATACCTACAAAGTTTTTACTTATTAAAACAATAATAATAAACACCAAATATTTGTTAAGAAATAGACTAAATGTTTGGTGAGAATATTTTTCATTATTGTGGCATCTTTAAAAAAGGAACAGAAAGTCTCACCTGCAGGGTGACCAGTGACGACCCTGGGTTATTTTATTTCTACACAAGCCATCCTCTCTGCTGATTTCACACAAAAGAGACAGTGTTTACTAAATTCTGCACATGCTACTTGACATTGTGTTCAATCTATAATTTAATGCTTCACAGCAAGGCAATGAAGAAAAGGCATGCTTCTTATCACTATATTAACAATAGAATTAATCATGAAAACGTGAAAGTGGATTTAAAGTGTTGAGTTGCATCTAGATAATAAGAAGATAGGAATGGTCTAATTTGACCTCATTTGTATGTTGTAACATTGAATTCCATTTCTATGTGATAGAACCACAGTAAGCCATTGGAATAAGACCACAGCTCTCCAAAGAGTTGGCATTTCTGTACAGCTTTATTAAGTGCATGAACATGTAATGTGTTGTTTTCTTTTTAAAAAATCAGTGCTAACAATTCATTTTAAGGACAAAGCTGTATACACTAGTATTATAAATGACAAAAAACATTAAACATAATTATTTTGAAAACCTATTATGTGAGTACTACGAGAAGAAAAAGCTTTTTCCATAAATAGAATGAGTTTGACTTTCTCTGTATGCTGAGAATTACGTTTTTGTCATAGGGACATTTGTATGACTTTCTCATGCTAATATTTTGTAAAATAAAAGTAGAGTCATTTTGTAGAAAGCTCTCAAAGCCAGAAATAACATTTATGTTACTGATAAAAGGTTCTTTCTCTATCTCTAAAACATCGGAAACTTTCAAGAATGTACAAAATTAAAATTAAAATGCCCATAGTGTTTTTTCTACCACATTCATTTTGTCTTATGATATTTTCATATGTTTTCACATTGCAGGAATTAGAGAAGATAATTACTGCAAAATTGAATGATATTGAGAACCACATGACAATGTAGACCAGGACATATGCATAAGCTAAAACATATTCAAAGAATTCATGTTCAAATAGATTCATTTGGTCTTTGTGTTGAAAGAATTTTGGCGCATATTTTAACATAGTCAACTTAAATCTTTATATGAAACAATATGGTACAGTTGATCCACCAAGTGAGATCTCATTCAAAGGAAAACAGGACTGTGGAGAGCCATACCAATGACATTGTCGAGATGGGGTTATTTACAAAGAAATGTCTAATATGGATATCACTGCTTGTTTCCTCTTTAGTAATAAATACAATATATCTTTTAATTTCATTTTATCATATTGTTGTAGTCAGCTAGAAGAATCTGACAAAAGCAGCTAGAGGAAGGAATGGGTTTATTTTGGCTTACATACTGAAGGGAAAGTTCCATGGTAGCAGGGAAAAGCAACAGGATGAGCAGAGGGTGGACATCACCTCAGTCATAGCACTGCAAATAGCAGCAGAAAGGTGTGCCAGAAACGGGGGAGGGGAAACTGGTGATAATCCCCATAATCCCACCCCAACAAGGTTTCAATTTCAAAACTTCCATCAGTTTGGGAATCAAGAATTCAGAACACATTTAGTTCATGTGGGACACCTGAATGAACTCACCACATGTGATGGTTAAGTTTTGTTGTCAACTTTATCTTTCAAGTAATCTTGGGTAGGTCTCTGAGGATGTTCACAGGAAGGCAGCCTCACAGCAAGGGGCAGGATGTAAAGAAGCTCAAAGAAGCTGAAAGTAAACATGCTGCTCTGTGTGGGCAGTGCAGGAAGGAAATTCCAGAGACTCAGGAAGCCATTAAGTCTGGGAATGGGTTGCAAGACCCCACCCTAAGCCTATATAAAGGGGAAGAAATTCTCTTCTTGACATGCCCCCTGGCCCTCCTGCCTGTTTCCTGTTTGGTATTATGTGTGTGGTGTAGGTGATGGGTTTTTCTCTCTGCTCAGACATGTGAAAGAGGGCCAGCCTCTTTCACTGTCATGGAACTTCCCCTCAATCTTCAGTTATAATAGATACTTTTCTCCCCAAAATTGAACCTGGTTTGAAGATTCATCCTAGCTGTGTGTGGCTGACTGCTACAGCATGCATTTCAAAGTATAATTTTATTAAATTATAAAAGATTGAACTATTCACAATTTAAAAATTATCTTCATTGTTAATGAAGTGTCTGATATTGTGATTTTTATTACAATAGTTTTTGACATATTCAGAAAAACATTTATACATATACAATCAAAATGTTTTACAAAAGGCTACTATCAAGAATATTACTCCTTAATACATGAACACATGTAGGTATACTGTTGCAATAAAGAAGAATGTGGTTTCCTTTTGAAATTCTGATCTTTCTGTTGAAACATCATTTTCCTCATAAGATTATTAACCAAAATCCCAGCAGAATTTATTAAATGTCTAACATCTCATAATGCTTTTAGTTTATGTTGAATGAAATGCAGGAGCTATTCATGAGTCCTCTGCTATTGAACAACTCAGTTGTTGGCAGGTGAACAGATAAACTAACACACATGTCATACACACATACATGCACTTACACACATACACATACATACATGCATGCCCATACACACAAGCACACACATACATGTATGAAATCACATGCACATACATGCACATACACACATACATATGCCCATACACACATACACGTATGCATGCACATGCACACATGCATGAATATATATAGATAGATAGATAGATAGATAGATAGATAGATATGCACTATCACACCTGCTTGTAATATACACACGTGTGCACATAAACACATGTACTCAATACACACATGTATGAAATGCATGTACATGCAAGCACATACACACATACATGCACAGACATACATGTATGCAGGCACACACACATGCATAAGAAAGTTTGGCATTAACATTATCCCATGTGTTGACTGTCAACAGGTCATGCATATTTGCTTGACTTATTTGGAAACACACAGAATTTTTATTTTCTTTTAAATACTTTAACTATTTCCAAGCACAGCAGAACAGAGAAGAAAGAATGGATGCACCAGGGCCTCTTGTCGCTGCAAACAAACCCCAGATAAAGGCACCACTTTGTGCACCTGGCGTTACATGGATACTTAGGAAGCAAACCTGAGTCATCAGTCTTTGCAGGCAAATGTCTTAACCACTTAGCAATCTCACAAGACCCTAGAATCTTTGTTTTTATCTTCATATGTTTGGATTTTAGAAGCTTGTAATTTGTTTAGATGAGAAAATGACAAATGATATTGAATCAAAACTGTATACTCTTCCATTGTCAAGTGTCTGCTATTCTCCTTAAATGGAGAAACATTTTCTTTAGGGTTTTATTTTATAAAACTTCATTTTAAATAAGTTTTGATTGGTTTGTTGAAACATTTGAACCATCAAATACATGTTCTTCTCATGCCCAGTGTTGCTGTTGTAGCATTATGTGACTTCTATGACAAATGATACCAGTGACTCTGGAGTCACCATCTCTTATGGAGTTGATAACAGCTCCCATGGTGGAGCACAAAGTCTTCTCAGAAAGGCTACAGGGTTAGGAACTGCTAGAGCCAATGAAAGATAAACTCAAAATTGTGTATTATATAGAAATAGCTAAACCAGAATTCAAATTCTTGACATATGTCCAGAAAGTTTTAACAATGGAGCTCTAAGTAGATATTTTATGTTTAATTTCAAGGAGAATGTATAATAGTAAAAATATAAAAATAATTCAGGTGCCCAACAATGGATAGAAAGATAATTGTATGTTGATACCGTGGATTGTAATTCCCCTTTAAAAAGGAATGGGAATTTTAATTACTTGACTTCCTTTAGGAAACTTGAATTATTAGGGAATAATCCTTTCACAAATGACAAGTGTTGTTTGACTCCACTTTCTTAGCATACCTGGCATAGCCACAAATTATGCAGACAGAAAGAAGAATGTCAGGTTTTAGATAGGGGCAAGGAGAGGGGCCAGTTATTGACAGTTCTAGGGTGTCTACTTGGAAAGATAAGCACATTTCTGGAGATGGAATGTGTTTATTGCTGCACAATGCCATTGCTGCTTCCAGGATGGTAACATGTACATCTTACAAAAAGGAGGAAGTCTTCAATGCCGGGTGTGAAGGATACTAATAGAGAATTCAAGTGACAGTATTGTTTTCAGGACTATTTTAGAAACTGACACATGGCAAGAGGAAGAGGTCAGTTAACTGGACAGGTATTGTATGAGTCCATGTTAAAGGTGACAGCTAACTACAGCATAAAATGCCCATACACACAATACACGGATGATTTACAGAAATAGATAGATGGTATACATCTATAAGTCCCAAAACTTTAGCATCTATTTCCTCACATTAAAAACATTTAGATTAATGGCACATGAAATTTAACTGTATGCTACATACCTGCTCGTTTCTAAATAGAATATCAGGTATTGTAGGTACTTTTTTCATTTCTGGTATCAAATGTCTCCAAGAAGCAATTAATGAATGCAGGGAAGGATTATTTTGGTTGATGTATTGAAGACATGTGTGACATGGTGGGGGGGCCAAAGTGGAAGAAGGCCACTTATATGGCAGGATCTGGAAGCAGAATGTTGGCAAGCAGGTTGATTTCTCCTATTTTCCCATTTTAAATCAATCAGTCACTCTAGCCCATGGGATGGTCCTGCCCACATTCAGAGTGGCTCTCCTGCTCAGTTAATCCTCTCTGAAAACCCTCCAACTTATATACCCAAATGTAAATCATTAACGTCCTAAGTGCTTCTCAATCCAATTGTGACTACTCTAAAACTCAAATATACTCTGTGTGTGTGCATGTGCGTGTGCGTGTGTGTGCATGTGAAACATCATAGTGGAAAAGTTTGACAACACAATTTAATATGATGTATATTCAAATGTATGCAAACAGTAAAATATAGAAATACTGTTATCCATATTTTTCAAGTCACCCAGTCCCCCATAAAGATACTTGGACATAACTCTCAGCAGGGTAGGTTCAAATAGATCATGTGTGTATGAATGAAACCAACGATTTTCGACACAAAGACCCCTAAGCTCTCAACCTTAAAGTAAACTTATCACTCATCCACCACGACTCAGGGAACTGAGCAGAAGAGGGGGCGGAAAGATTGTGAGAGCCGTGGTGGGGGAGACTATCCAGAGGTATGGACAGGAGAACCTGGCTGATTACTAGTCTATCCATGGTCCCCTGTCACAAGGACTGATCCAGACAACCCATGGAGGAGGTTATCCAGTGGAGGGGGGAGGGGAGGGCAGCGGGGAATTGGGGATAACAACTCATTGTTTGCCCACTAAATGTTGTAACTCATTATGGACAATAAAAAAATTTTAAAAAAAGAAACCAAACACTTGCAGAAAATACATAGTGGTCATTATTTTTTTCCTAAAGTACATAGTCTGCAGTACATATTTGCATATTAATAAACAACTGCTAAAACTACCTTATCGTGGATGTTTTGTGTGCATATCAATAGGTTGTCTTAACATTGACCCAGATAAAATAAAAATCTGTTACTTCATTCTCAGATCTGCTCTGTGTGTATCTTGGTGAGGGTGAAGGATGTTGAAACTCAGCAGGCATCAGGATGGTACTCTACAATTATACCGATGACAAGCTAGACTGTAATAAAATTGTCATGTGTATGTAATTTTCATGAATATGTAATTTCAAATTCAGGTCATGAATTATGTAAAATTCTGCAATGGTTTAACATTTGCTTTATGAATCAATTGTAAAAGATTGTTTAAAAAATCTTTGTGTGGGTATATAATTGTGTGTGTGAGAGAGAGAGAAAGAGAGAGAGAGAGAGAGAGAGAGAGAGAGAGAGAGAGAGAGAGAGAGAGAGAGAGAGAATTAAGTGCAGGGAGCCACAGTGTCCAAGAACAGGTCAGAGAACAAGGTCATGTGTGGGTCTTCACTTTCTACCTTGTTTGAGAAAGCCTTTTGTTCTCTTTTTCTTACCCCAGGCTAGCATGTCAGAAGCATCTTAGATTCTCTCTGTACACTGACCACCTCACTGTATGAGACACACTCAAAAATTTATAGCTGCCTGACTTTTCATTATTTTGATTAAAGATAACAATTAGGACCCAAATATTAAGTATAATAAATTTCAATAACTGCAACTGGTGAGATAGTTATCAATGCTCTAGTCTGATAACCTGAATCATAGTTCAAAGTTTATACAATTCAAAATAGTACAATATTTCATTTTTAGAAAATGAAATGTTCTTTTGGAGTATATAAGCCATCTGGAAACTATATATTATAACATTACATTGTCCTAATTCAAACATTTAAACTTGGGCTGGAGAGATGGCTCAGCAGTTAAGGTGTTTGCCTGAAAAGCTTATTGACCCTGGTTTGATTCCTCAGTACCCACATAAAGCCAGATGCACAAGGTGGCACATGCATCTGGAGTCCGTTTCCAGCAGCTAGAGGCCTGGTGCACCCATTCTCTCTGTCTTATCTCTGTATCTCTGTGTTTACAAATAAATAAAATATTTTTAAAATTTTGAAACTTTTTAAAATATTTCAAGAATAAATGATATTTAACATAAATGTTAATTTTAATGTACATATAATTTTAATGAAATATTGATCATTTACATTTATTGCATTATGAAATCTAATATTAAATAAAAAACCCTTTCCTCTTTATGAGTCAATATTGCTATATGTCTGTTACAGTAATGTAAACTGTATTCCATGATTAGCCCATGGAATGAAGACAGAGCCTGTAGAGAGGAGGTCTGGTCCAATATACAAATACAAAATCAGAATAAAGACAGATGAGTGTACCAGAGTAGCATCTGAATATAAGAGAATTAACTGGGATAGTCCTGAATAAGTCTAGGCAGAGAATTTTACACATGGATGGAAATGAGCTTATTATTTAAATTTTCTTTGCACTTGGGGGGTCTGAAAGTACATCCACTTAAGGAATATCATCAGTAAATCATTTCATACAACCAAGTGGATAAAGTCACTCATTTATCTTTATTTTTTCATGATTTAATTTAATTCATATTTACTTCATGCTATATAATTATTGTATAAATATTTCTATGACATAAAGCTCCAATTATTAGTATACAGCAACTTAACTTTAAATGAAATATTGTTCCAATGTCACTCTCCAGTCCCCTCTTTCAACCTCTGGTGGTTTTACAAAAGGTGTTAAATATCAGTTTATTCAATATTTAAAAAATAAAACTAACAGATCACATCCAAGCTCTTCACAACCATGTGTTAAAATGGGGAGTTACAACTTGTTTATAAGCAATGGAATGTGGCTAAGGTGACACCATGTCACTTCTATGATTATATGACATTGGATTTTGCCATGCTCCTTGCCTTCACTTTGAATAAACAGGGCATCCTCACAGAGAGGGAGGCAAGAAATCATACAGACTTCAAGGAAATGAGTCCAACAAACACCCTCTTGACCTGTGACAGAGAAAGGAGTTGTGCCCCATTTGAACACGCCCATAAACTCCCACTGATGCATCCTCCCTTAAAGGGAACCATGAATAAGGGAACACAGTGAGACCATTACTGTTTTCCTGATACAGATACGGACTGAAGCAGTAAAGGACCTATTGCTCTGTTGATGTTTGGGTCAATATAACTTTTAAAAATGTCACACATAAAGTACCATGGATATAATTTATTACACAAATGAAAATGTTTTTGTCTAAGTAATCAATGCCAAAACTCCCTTTCTAGTGGTCATCATATTTTTCATCACGAGAAAAATGTATGATTGCATTGAATTCTCTATATATGCACAAGGGATTTTAATTATTTGATATTTCTGTTTGGAGTCAAAATAGTTATCTATGTTTTAAATTCAAATTTCTACTCTTTAAGATCTAAATAATATAAATTTACTTCTAAAAATGACTTTTTTATTTTCCATAATGAGCTACATTTTTAGTGGGCCAACCATGAGTTGTTATCCCCAATTCCCTGTTGCCCCCCTTCCCCATCCCCAGTCAGCTGGATATCCTCCTCCATGGGCCGTCAGGATCAGTCTTTGTGGTAGGGGACCATGGATGGCCCAGTCTTCAGCCAGGTTCTCATGACCTGACTGTGCTGTTACTGAGGGGTTCCATGCCTCTGGACAGTCTCCCCTACCACAGCTCTCACAATCTTTCCACCCCCTCTTCTGCTCAGTTCCCTGAGTCGGGGTGGGTGAGTATTAAGGTTGTTTTAATGTTGTGAGCTTAGGGGTTTTTGTGTCGTTGGTTTCTGTCTCACTTGCTTATCCTTTTTGATTGAATGGCTGTGGCTGTGGGTCCCTTGTTCATCCCATCATTCTCTGCGGGGTTCCATATGGATCCTCCCCCGTATGACTGTGGTGGTTCATCTCTTGCCAGGATCTCAGCTTTCTGCCTGTGGTCAGTTGGTAGGGTTATATGGGCCACAGCTCCCTCACTGTATCCTGAAAAACACAAACGCAATCTCCGTCGGAGAGTGAGATCAGTATAGGTTAACAAATACACACCATACTGGATTACCTAATACTACAGTTTTTCATGTGGCAATTGTACCAAGAAAATATTTTTATTTTGATATGAATTGATTCACTAGACATTTGATTTCATATTGATGAAATGATCAACTTTAAAGTCTTAGGATACAAGCCACCTCGGGCATGAAATTTCTTTGGGTGCTTTTTGATCCCACTCAATTTACGTTTTATTATTTCTCTATGTCTATGAACACCTACAGGAAGTCTCTTGAAATAGGTCCTACTAGGGACCTTACTTCAGATTCCATGTTCTTGCTCATGTGTCTCCAGGGATATTTGTTTCTGTCTGACTCAGTCACCATTATGCACAATACAAGCCCAGTACTACACAAAGGACTATTCATGTAATTGAAAACAGGCAAAATTCAATTAGGATAAAGTCAACACAAAGATACAGATTCCACACCAAAGAGGACGTACCATAAAATGTCATTCGTGAGAACAGCCTGTGCTATTCTCCTGCCCAATTGCCACATGGATCTCTCTGAATTTTTTAAAATAACATATTGATTTGCAAAGAGAGGGGGGAAAGAGAATAGACATATGAGGGCCTCTTGTCACTGCAAATGAACTCCAGAAGCATGCATCACTTTGTATATTTGGTTTTACATGGTTATTGGACAATTGAACCCCTATCAGCAGGGGTTACAAGCAAGTGTGTTTAGCTGTGAGCCATCTCACCAGCCTCTCTCTGAAGTTTCTATTTCCATTTTGTTTTGTTAATCTTACATTTTAGACTTGTCAGCCACTGTTGCCTTATCTCCCAGCCAGCTAACAGGAACAGACCTCTTACCTTGTGGCCACAGAGTACAGAATATCTCTCTAGTTTTCTATACACAACCTCATGAACTACTTTTTACTTTAGGGAACTTGAAATTAATCAGAATCACAACCAAAGCTAATAAGCCAGAAGGAGAGTAGATGTCATGTCCAACTACTGTATATGACTTCATGAGGTGTTCTGAGTTACAAATACAAACTCACCTATTTGTAGATAATCCTGGTGTTTGGGAATAAACTAAAAATTTATGAATTGAAGGAAGTCAAGGAAATCATAAAGCATCTAATGAGAAATTAGCAGATTAGTATTGAGTAGTAGAAGACAGATCTAGAGGTAACTGAAGAGAGAATGCCAAGCGGCTGATGCTTTATGACTTTGTCCCCAATTTAGAGGTCAAAGTCAGAGTCAACTCATAGTCAGCTCTGAAGAACATTGAAAAGAGGTGGAAGAGAGAGTCCACTTCAAAGAATCTTCTAAAAGCTTGTTTGCTTTAACTCTAAGTCAGGTTGCAACAACTCAAAGCTCTGAGTTAAAAGAGTACTTAATATAATATCAATCAATGAAACTGTCATGTCAAGATAATTTTTTAAGTTATTACTTCATGTGATTAGGATTCTGGAGAAATAGTCATATTAATTACAAATGTATGACTTTCATTAATTTTGAGTTATTTTATTTTAAACTAAAACATACTAGGTAAGAATCATTTTAAGAAGACAGGACATAAACAGAAAAAAATAAAAACTCAACTTTAAATTTTAACATGATTATCTACTGCATGTCTTTTCCATTTTTCTTCTTAATGAAAATATACTGAGCTCATATAAAATATGAGTGATACAGGATATTAGGAAGAAATGAAACTCCAGTCAATATTAGGAAGAACTGAAACTACAGTCTTGAGGAGATGATTTCTGTTGGAAAAAAATATTTCTATAAGAAAAGCTACTCTCTTAAGTCATTGTTTTTTTAAATTAAGATAAATTATTTCATTAATAAGTGACATAGTAAATAAAGAGTAACAAGAAGTTTAAGAGACTAATATGAATTAATGTTAATTAGACAATAATTAGAGTTCGTATATTTTATTTATACAAACACTTGTGGATTATAAAGTAGTGCGATGATATTATCAATAGGTATTTATCATGAAAAAATTTGTAAAATTTCTCCAAAATTAACCGTTGTGTGATTAAAATTTTGCACTTAATTTTAATATTTTTGAGTAACCTAATAGATGAATCTTGCATATTATTAAAATTGAAGTATTGATTTAAATCAAAGTATATAATCATTTCTTAGACATGGGAATATAGTGAGAATTTAATAAATTCTCAACAAATAAAAATTGAATTTGTGCATGGTTTGCCCACTAAATAATGTAACTCATTATGGACAATAAAAAAAAAAGGAAAAAAAATTGAATTTGTTAAAATACATAGAGCAAACTTATAAAGCCATGTAATTAAAATTATTTTTATACTGAAATTATTACATTCTATAAATTTTACTCTTAATATCACAAAAAAGCACAAAGGGATATTTTCTCTGTTATTATTATGAAAAGTATAAGTCCATATTCTTTAATATCAACAATGTCATAAGGTAGCATCGAAAAGAAACCTATTATAGTTTCAAATTACAAGATGAAAAGTCAAATTGTCACATTGTTAATTCTGCCTCATTTAATTTGCTTGTATAATTACTATGTCATTTAAGCAATTGATTTTGTGTGAATTTATGAATGCAATTTATCTGTCATTCTAATATACTTAGTAAATGGTTGTGACTTCATTTTCTTCATTTAGCTGATCAGTCCTGTTGTACATGGTCATAAATATGGCCAATCAGTAAAGTTATTTGCAGGAAAGTTGATGGAGGAGATCATACTCAGCCCACTCACACATGAACAGAGAGACAAACATCGCATAGTCTCCCTCATCTGTGGTTCCTAATCTGGTTAAGCTTGAATAGTAGTAAGCAAACCTGGTGTGCAAATCCTGAGACTGAAAAGGGGGATGGAAGGAAATTGGGGAGGGGAGGCAATTGAAGAGCAGAGGGAGATGTACATTAATCTAAATCCATAATGAATCCATACCTTAGGATCTTAACTTTTGGACAGTAAATTCTTGAAGAAGAGGGAAACATTGACTAGTAAGAAGGGCCCTGAAGAGGGTGGGATGAAGCCTAACCCTAATGCAAGCCACTCTGGTCTACAACTCCCTGTACCAATATTTGTCACTTCCCACACTGAGCTGTTGATCCGAGAGACACAGGAGGTCCCTAAAACAAGACAGTCTTATGTCATAGCTCTTGAATGCCCACCCCAGGCAAGAGATAAGATGCTACTGCTGAAGATACCACAGAGTGTCATCAAACAACTCGGAGAGACTCTGTTAAACCCAGAAAGATAACCAGCTCCTAGATGGTATCCTGTATAGAGCTAGAAGATGTTACATGAGCTGCCAGAGGAAATTTTCCAACAATATTTAGAGGAAGCAGGGGGCATTGCTATACAATACTGACTGATAGTCTGTGAAAGCAGAGGACACTGCGATTTGGCAGAGACAGGCAAGAAAAGATGTGCTCACCTGTGCAACAGTGGCATTTAACCTAGGTGACTAATCAATGGCTCTCTGATCAGCTAAGAGATCCATCCAGTGACAAGGAACCCTTAGCTGGAGCTGGGATCTAAGGCAAATTCTTATGGAGACTAACCATAGCATACAGAGAGGCTATACCTATTAAAATCTAGCCAAATTAATGTTTGTGACATTAACCAATACTAATCTCACTCTCCCTTGGGGATTCTGTTTGTATTTTTCAGAAGGCAGCAAGAGCTGAGCACAACTGTATACTTACAAACAGGACCTGAGATGATGCCTAACACCCATGCAGGAGATGAACCACCCCAAATTTATCATCTAGGGCCCAAATGAAACCTTAGAGGGAGTAGTGAGATGAGGAACAATGTTGCCTCCACATTAAGTGAGACAATCTAGAAAAGGACAATGAAGACAGACACCAAGAATACTCAACATAGTCCAAGGCAGAAACCCAGAGACACTTAAGAGCTCAACAGTAAAGCAGACTTAAAACTCACCCACCATGGCTCAGAAATTTTGTGTAAGATGGGGGTGGAAAGATTGTAAGAGCCATGGTGGGTGGAAAATCCAGAGGCACTGCCTCCCTCAAAAATGGCTACTGCTTGCACAGCTCATAGCCCTCCATCCCATGGAGCATTCACACAATCCCACTGAGGGGGGCCCTGAGTGGAATAGGGGCATTGAGAAGGGAAATGAGGGTTCCAACACAAGACTTGTTCATACAATAAAAAATCAGTTATTTTTTTTTAAATCCCATCTCCAGTGATAGTTCAATTCTGGGTATTGAAACAAAAGACCATGACTTCAAATGACCACTCATCTGTAGATGTTATAGGCAGAATTGAGGTCATAATCAATATCCGGAAATTTCTTTGCTCTTCCTCCTGTCCCGCAGTGACCGTTTCCATGCTTCATCAAGTATTTTTTTTCTCAAATGGACAACCCAACTTCTAATGGTGAACAAGTACAGTAAGCATGATTATAATGAAGGTTTAAAGAGAAAGTTCAATCTTCTGATTTGTATTGACTCCTTGATCATCTACAGTCATGTACTATTAAATATTGCTAACATTTTCCCTACTTAGAAAAACAGGAATATGGAAATGTAGCTGTTTTCTGTAAAGATTATAAATAAAAGGCTTATGGGATTCACAAGCATGAGCATATTCAATCAGTTGTAGATATTGAATACTCTATAATTTGAACATGTGCATAAAGCCATCCATGTGGATTGCAGGGTTAAGTCCTCTGTGGTAGTTTGAAAAGATGTCCCCAGTAGAATCAAAGGTGTATTAAAATTGTGAATTGTCTCCAGTCTTCTGGTTGGAGGAGGTATCACTTTGGCCTGGCCTCCTGGGGTCTGGCCCTGAGGTATTTCTAAATTGGATGAAAAATTCTAGGGATACATATGCAAAAGAGCAGCTGGAAGTCAAATCTGGCAGCTGTTTTGTGAGTTACAGTGTGAGTTGCTTGCTTGCTTTTGGAGGTGCTGGGCCTCTGTCTCTGCTTGGATATGTGAAAGGGGACCAGCCTTTCCTTAACTTCCTCTAGATCTGTTATTTCAATAAATATTTTCCTACCCAAAATTTTGCCTGGTTTGGAGATTCATCCCAGTGATATGTGGTTGACTATGGCATCCTCCATAACAGATACAATACAGATGGTGATGCCACAAATGTGCAAAGCCCAAGTTTCAAACCCTGCTCCATCAAAACTACTATAAATAGTACCAGCACTGCTGTTGCTACTGCCCAAACTAATAGTGATGGTGATGATGATGATGAAGGTGATAAAGAAACAATAATAACGGAAATGTCAAGTATTGTTGGAGCTGACATATCTCATCCAAAATGAAACAGGAAGTAGTAACTCAATGTAAACAGCTATCATGATTACAAGCTAGTGTTTTGTTTAGAAATGTTTCAGAATGCACAGACACAGTAGAAAAGCAAAGCGCCTGGGAAGAATGTCTTCAGATAAGAGAATCACTTAAAAGTTTTTGATCTGTTTATAGGGATGGTCTTCTTTGGACATCAGACTAGTACTTTGATACTGAACATAATCGACACACTCAATATCTAGCTGTCTATGGAATGTAAAAATAGGAATACGTAGTTGGCAGAAACTGCAAGAATGCTAAAGAGTAGAAATAGGAATGAATCAGAAAAAGCACTTCCTTAAGACAGTGAGTTTCAACTCTGTGTTTCCATCTTGATATCCTCTAGGACATAACTTGATTATGCATGCAAATCTCTAAAATTTTCTCCATGGATTCTTTTAAGGTATAGTCCATAGTTTCCATCATATGAATTCAACATTGTTATTACGTTTGAAGATAGCTTGCTTTATTGTTCCTATTCTCACACTTTCTTTATACTTGGAAAGATATTCATATCTATAAAAACCTTTCCAATAACCCACCAAGTGTATTTTTCAGGTGTAGGATATTGTTTTCTAATTGATCATTTAATATATACTCCTCTTTTATATTACAATACATTTTAGGGACCTGGAGATGAAATATATTTCTTATTCTTAAAAAGTAACTCTAATTCATCCTGGAGTACAATCAATTAGATGATATATTATTTTAATCAACTGACTTTTTTGTTCTAAATGTCAGGAGTCTATTTCTGCAAAATAAAATTGGGTATCTGAGTACTCGTTTCATTATCTTTTTTTATTTAAGTACATAATTAATGTGTAATCTAAGAAGAAAAATTTAAATTTATTTCAGATGTATTCTTCCAAAAATAAATTTTTGAATAGGAAAGTGTCTTAATATTCTTAGCACAAAACAGTTTTAGACTTCTGTGTCTCATATTCTTATGTAGCTGAGTACTACTGTGAAGCACAGTACTGAAAGTGATATCATTGTGGTGATGGCTTTATTAATGCATAAAAGAAAAGTATCAAGATTTTAAGAGACATAAAATCAATTCATCCCATTAGTGATATACATAAATGAATTAAATTAAATCATTAGCATTTTCATAAGTATGAATTTGATTTTATTTTACTGTTAGAAACATTTTTCTTTGTCAGTGAGGTTGTATTTAGTGCCATTTTTCTGGATAAATGCCATGGGCAATATATGAAAAAAAAAAAAAAAAACATACACACATAGCAATTTCATCTGATGCTTAGTATATATCAAGTCATAGTGTTGAATAAAAATACAGTTTTTTATCTTTTCCATACGTCATCAGCCTAGATGAATCAATATATTTCCATAGTATAAATGTTATTTTGGCATTATTTGATGTAATTATTAAAAAATATAACAGTGCTTTAAGATTAGTTCTGAAGATGTATTCTCTGTCTTTGAAATTTTGCATATTTGCATTGTTTTCAAATTCATACTATCAAGTATTATAATAAAGTGTCAAGCAGAATCCACTAATGTGATTATTACAATGAGGAGACTTAGATATACAGAGGCAGAGACAGAAAAGCCTTGAGCACAATGGCTGAGAGTATTAATACCATGTCCACAAAGGCTTATTATGAGAAATTTTAATAGTGCTCAAGAGGCAGAAGCTACAAGATAATGAGTTCAAATCCATCTTTGAAAACTTAGAATCTGTCTGAGACACAAAATAATGTCCAAACAGGCAGTTGTCACTAAGAGGAAGCTACTCAGGACCTAACAAATCTATGTCCTTGTAGTTTTAGGAAGCTTTATAGAAGGGAGTATTCATGACATGAAATCTCAAATCTAAATTCTTTCATAGCTAGAATTTTATGTTATAACATATTACAAATATAGTCAAATATTTTGTGAAGGATTCATAATTTTAATTTAGTTTACGTGTCTGTAGAAAATAATTACATGCATATAAAATAAAATATAAATTTCAGTGGTAACACAAACTTTTTGAATATGTTAAAGCATTTCAATATAAATGGATAATTTTCAGTACTTATAGAGTTGACTACAGAAAATTCAACCTTTTCTAGGTGGCAGTAAGAGAGACTAACTTATCATCCTTGCATTTTTTTCATCTTATGGTTATTATAATTCAAAGATTAAAGATATATCAGCAGCCATGTGTGGGATATAAGCACCAAGAGAATTTCTTCTTTTGATAGGAAATTCACTTCAGTTAATACTAAATTTGACATTGTGTCCACATGAGGACCTCCAGTAGTTGACTAATTTAGAAAGCTTCTTTTCTGAACACAAGCTAGATAGTAAGTTATTAAAGCAATTATCTGTAAATGAGAAGGAGGAATCTTAAATCCCTCTTATCCAAATCTTAAGTGGTTAATACATGACTCTGCATACATTAAAAATGACCGGAACTTCTAAGCTGACATTACCTATAGCGCTGAATTTGTCTCTTGCAATGCTGATTTTCTGTACATAAGAACAATCACATGATCTACCCTATTTATATTAATTCAACATTTATTTCATTGATATGTGAAAGTATGTGGAAAATTTACAATTTTAAAATGATATAAAGTAAGTTAAATTTTTTTAAAAGTATGAATTTCTCCTTATTCTGCTTTTTATGTAACATACAATTGATAATTTTACTGATTTTTGTTTTAACGTTGGGTAATCTTATTTAACAAGGGTCAATATTTACTTTTTAAATCACTAATGAAAATTGTTGAATTAATACAATTTTGTTCAAAGTCAGGTTTAAATACCTACTCTAGCCTGATTATATGTTATTTTATAATGTATTTTCATGACATCGATACAGATATTTTTAGCATGTATTTTTCTGGGAACTTCAGAAACAAATTGATAAAAATAAAATGAAATTTCTTGTCACAGATGATGAAGCGAATGACAGAAAGTCAAACTACAAAAACAGGATTCAAAAGCTTTTGGAACAACTTTCTTCCTTAACATTTTGAAGAACCTATGATTTTTTTTCTCCAGAGTGAAACCTCAAGAGACTTAGCAAAGTAACAGTTGGTTCCCATAAAGCCACACAAAATATTATTTGTGAAGATGGCTAATGATTTGTGGAATCAGAGATAAAAGGTCAGTGGTTTATCAGGTGTATGAGGGTTTCCATATACATGGTAGATAGATGATAAAAGAAAATAGATGATAGATAGATGACTAATAAAGATAAATGCTGGAAAACAGAGGTAAACAAACAAATTTGGATTAGCATTAGTGAGTTTATTTTACAGTCTGGCCAATCCCTTTAAAGTTTAATGAATTCATAAAAGTCGCATGCCCACTTTTAAATCAACAATCATGATGTATTTTAAATGTGACTTGATTGAGAAATAATTTATAAGAAATAAAGCTGTCATGTTTAAATACACACATCTCTTACTGACTATAAATCTCTCCCCAGTGCTTCAGTAGCAGCAACACTTATTTTGGAATAATTGATGGCCTCACTCTGCACATACTATTCTTAGCACTCCATGATATCCTCACATGACTTCCCCATGCATCTTGTGACTTTTGGCTACTTCTGTAGATGTGAACCACTCTATAGCCCCAAATGCATCCATGTCCCTCTTCCCTTTGGGAGGAATCTGTACTGTGATTGGAGTTTATCTTTTTGTGTTATTAGAGGGAGGTTTCTCCACTCATGGATCAGGCAAGACAGAGATGCTTGCTTTGTGTCTAGAAATGGTGACTTCCCTTGTCATTTATGTCCGTCTGAATGAAGATATCTTATATGCAATATCACCAGTGTTACAATTTATGAAAGGTGCCATCTGCTATTAGCTGTTATTGGTGGAAGTTGGCACCTGTAGAGGTAAAGGGAACCAGAAACAGCCTGTAGGTCTCTTTCTTCCCCACTTTTAGCTAAATATTCTTTTTCAGTAGACTTTGTCCCATTTCCCCTTTCCATAGAGATTTAAGCATCAAAGAATACTGTGTATAAATCTTTTCAATACAAAATCAATAGTGTCTGTTTCTTGCTTATATACATAATATTCTGTGAAATAGAGAATAGGCATAATTAGTTTACACAATTTTTATTTATTCACTCTGCATCATATTAATTCATCAGAAAAAGAAAAACCACATATATGTGCATGTTTGTGTGCTCATATGTGTGCATGCTTATAAACATTTTATAGTGGGCTGGAGAGATGGCTCAGCAGTTAAAGCACTTGCCTGCAGTGCCTAAGGCCCCAAGTTCAATTCCCCAGGACCCACATAAGCCAGACCCACAAGGTGGTGGCCCTGGTGCTCTCTCTCTCTCTTTCTCTCTCTCTCTCTCTCTCTCTCTCTCTCGCTCTCTCTTTCACTGTATCTCTCTGCTTGAAAATGAATATATATATATATATATATATATATATATATATATATATATATATATATGTAAAAGTAAGGAACAGGCTACATGATCATAGAATTTACAAAGTCTTAGAGCAAGAAATCCGCATAAGTTGATGGTACAATCACAGCTTAAATTTCAAAGGCCAGAGATGATTGAAAAGCAGAGCCAAGACTTCCAGGATAAGTTGGTGACCTGCAAAACAAAGTGACAATGGAGGAAAGGATGAGGCCTGTGGCACAGCTGAAGGAGAGAGAGAGAAAGAGAGAAAGAGAGAGAGAGAGAGAGAGAGAGAGAGAGAGAGAGAGAGAACTCTCCTGTCTGCATTTTGTCCCTTTCATGCCTTCAAAGGCTGGGTGTGGACACCTGCATTAGGCAGCTTATCTTCAATAATATACTTATTCAAATGCTAAATCCATCAGGAAATAAACACTATTTACAGTACACACACACACACACACACACACACACACACACACACACACACACACACACAAATTAACCTTCACATAAACACCCATATCCAGCAATAAAAATTTTATACCCAGGCATACTGGGGAACAAGCAATTAATAAAGGTAATTAACCACCACACACCAAAGGGAGGTATTGCTAGATTTTCCCAGAACTTTGCCATAATTCTTGTTCTCTGGAAAACAGAGGAGTAGTTGGCATGCAAACTGCTGTTGGAAAGTAAACTATGAAAGGGAATTCTTGGGAGAAGAATCAAACCAAATGGTCCCATGATGGGCTAGTTAGGATTGCCAGCACGATGGGGACTCCAGAGAATCCTGAGCTCATGTGAAAAGAGTAAGGCCAACTGGGAACAGGAAAGCTATTCTTCCATGGATCTCTGGTCATCAGTAGAAGGTCATCTTGAGAAGAGAGTGTTTTAACTTAACAATTATCTTGTCTGTTCATTACCATGTAGTTCCCTCTAAAACCTGTCAGTAGGCTGGCCAGTTCACACTGAAAGCAGAAGAGAAATCAGATTTCCCAATGTAGTACCTGGCTTAGCCTCTCCCAAAGTCTAGAAAAAGCCATTTTAGGCCATTAGTTTAAGTCATGAAGAAAAGACTAAAGTCAAATGAATTTTGCAGGAGCATTTATAAACAGATTAGTAAAGTAAAAATATTTATCGAGATAATTGTCTTGATACAAATTTCTGACTTCTTGTATTTTTTGATATATATGTTTAAAATACCAATAATTGGCTTTGGTATTTCCAAATCAATGTGAAGCTTCATCTAAATTTTATGGTGTATTTATACCTGAGAATTTATTTTAGAGTATCTTTAATAATTTGGATACAGCAAACTAAACTTAGTGGCTTGATAAAGTTAATTCAGTTTCTAAAAAGTGCTTCATTTATTATCAGTTGATATTTTTAGGCCCTGGGAGAAGCAGCCTTATCTTTGTGATTTTTCAGTCTCTTCAAAGCAAATAGAGGTAGGTATTGTTATCACATCTAGGAAATAGGAAAATTGAGCTATGGAAAGTTAATGGCTTGCCAAGGTCACTTTAACTTTAAAACACTGCTGAATCCATATTTCATGAATAAAATAAAGACTTAAAAATTCAATGTGATCATATATATATGTATATATATATATATATATGTGTGTGTGTGTGTGTGTGTGTGTGTGTGTGTGTGTGTGTGTATTTACAAAGGGTTGCAATCTTTAAAACCTAAAATGGCAAAAGCCTGCTTCTGTTACTTATGTAATCAGTGATAATGAATGCAACATGCATTCTGTACAATAATAAGGTAGATAGACAAGCGTTCGAATAACTGAGAATGTACCATAATTTCACATTTCTATTTTTTCCATGAATTCATTTGGAAGTAGAAAATTTCCTGTCACTTTACAAGTGAGTCTTATTTTAATAGCACCATGGCTCTTACATTCTTTCCACCCCTTCTTCTGATAAGTTCCCAACTTCCATATTTTATTGACAAAGTATACATACACAAAACACACACACAGACACACACACAGACACACACACACACACACACACACACATATATATATATATATATATATTTATATATATATATAAAGAGAGAGAGAGATTGTTTCCTCACAAAAACATTTAGAATCTCTTGATTATAATTTTGTCCATGAACCTCTTCTCTCCTGTATTTCAGTAAGTGAAATACACGAGAGATTACTGTGAACTGAAATAATATAGATTCATTAATTTCAGCTTTCAAGACAATGGTTCACTTTTTGTACAATACCTTTATTATGACCAAAGCTATAAAGGGGGACTGGAGTGATAGCTCATCAGTTAAGGTGCTTGCCTGCAACGCTTAATGACTTGGGTTTGATTCTCCAGGACCCACATCAAAATGGAGTCTGTTTGCATAGGCTGGAGGCCCTGGCATACCCATTCTTATTCTCTCTCTCTCTCTCTCTCTCTCTCTCTCTCTCTCTCTCTCTCTCTCTCTCTCTCTCGCGCGCGCGCGCTCTTGCTCTCTCTCTCTCTCCTTGCAAATAAATAAATTTTATAAATAACACTTATGGATTGACTTGTGACTCTTAAAAGCTGCTTGAAGAGAATAGGTGCTTCACAAAGATGCTAAATTTATCAGATATTACATTTTTAGCAAGTCAACAAATTTCAATATTATATATTATAAATTGAACTGAAGTTTAAGTACTTAGTACATTGTACACATAACAAACTCCCCTTTTATGGTGTATATGCCAAAATGGGATTTCATATATGAAATATAAAAAGTACATTAATAAACCATTCAAAAGATGGAGTGCAATAAAATATGACCTTATAATCAAAGTAACATTATGTGTTTTCCACAATTATGATTAAGGGGGGAATGTAATATAAATATTCACTCTATAGAGACAACAAATAAAATCTAACCATATCATTGTACATCATGATATTCAGACCTAGATTTATTGCTCACCCAGGGTCATTATAAGTGCCCTCAAACGCAAACTATAACAAAGATAACAAAGTAAAACTGGGGAGAAGAACTTCGTATTTCATGTATTTATTGTACATTCTAATTCAGTAATATGGTTACACATAGATAACCATTTTTGAAAATAATATCAATATTTAAAATAGGAAGTCTTATTTTTCACTTTATTCCCAATAAAATTCATTTTCCTTGTGTTCACATAAATCTTCACATTCTTCCTTCACAGAGAGAGGGCTAAGATATCACATTCATTCTCAGGGTACAGCATACTGCTCAACTGAGGCAAATTTGATTCCTCAGGCTGGTTTTCGTGTCATTCTTAAGAATTTAATTAGCTAATTAGCCTTCACAAGTGAAAGCAGCAGATGTTCCACATCTGCCCATGGTCTGTGACCAGTCAGGAGACCTCCTCCTCCACTTCAACAGAGCAAAGGTGTCAGCTGCCTTTGGTTGCACTCATGATGATAAATGCTGTAGGAGACAATATGTTAACCCTGACAGTATTTCTTCCCCCCAAGTAAGTGATTTCTGTCATTTACTTGTGCCCGTGTTCTATGATCAATTATTGATCCTTTTATTCTCAGTATATGTTCTCTGTTTCTTTTCTTTTATTTTTGGCCTGGATTTTTTTCCAATGCTGATATTGTTTTTATAGTATTTGGGAACAGCTGTTGATTTTGTTCCCAGTTACAACAAGGAAATACTATGACTCAGTGTCCTTTGGAGTGGCTCATTTTAATAGAAAGTATCTTAAGAACTTTGGTTAACTTACAAAATCATCCAAATGTAAAGAGGAATTTGGAAGAGAACAGCAAAACACACAAAAGCAGAAAATTGTCAAAATCATACTGTAGTAACAAATATGAGTAAAAAAAAAAACCATTCGGTCCAGAAAAAGATAATATTATGGTAGAATTTTTGTTTTCATAAGACTTCTTGTAATACAATGTGAAACATATTTGTTATAATCACATAGATAATGTATATCAATAATATATGGATATTTAATAATATAATATGTACATAATATACATGTATATGGGCATAGTTTAGTTTTAGAGTAGTTGCCCACCATTCATGAAACTCTGGATTCAATCCCCAGTACTATAAGGAAAATGATAGAAACCATGTTATAAAATATTATACAAATATAATTCACAATCATACACATAGATGTACACCTGTGAACATGACATCAAACAGAAAGCTAATATCAGAATTTTCAATATATTATTTACTGGACAAAAATGAAACATTCTTTTTTAAAATATTTTATTTATTTATTTTTCAAACAGATAGATACAGAGAGAGAGAGAGAGAGAAAGAGAGAGAGAGAGAGAGCACAAGGGCCACAGGGACCTTGTGGGTCTGACTTATTGTGGGTACTGGGGAATTGAACTGGGGGCCTTAGGCACTGGAGGCAAGTGCCTTAACCAATGAGTAATCTCTCCAGCCGAGAAATGAAACATTCTTAAGGGCCATGCCCATCTATATTTCTAGAAAAAAAAATATGCTAGTCTTTATTTTAAAACTTTTACATTGATTCAAAGACACTAAACTATTTATGTTAATATGACTTGTCTGTGCCAAAATCTACTTATTATTTATAAATTTTATTTCATTTTTTAAATGTAACCTATCTCTATTTTCCAGAAAAATCTTAAAATAAAGGAATGGTATTAAGCTGCAACTAAAGATTTATACTTCTTTGTTGCTACTACAACTAAGAATCTTTTTTTTATTGTCCATAATAAGTTACAACATTTAGTGGGCAAACAATGAGTTGCTATCCCCGATTCCCCTCCCCACTCCGCTGGATAACCTCCTCCATGGGTCGTCTGGATCAGTCCTTGTGACAGGGGACCATGGATAGCCTAGTAATCAGCCAGGTTCTCCTGGCCATGCCTCTGGATAATCTCCCCCATCCCGGCTCTCACAATCTTTCCGCCCCCTCTTCCCCTCAGTTCCCTGAGTCGTGGTGGATGAGTATTAAGGCTGCTTTAAGGTTGTGAGCTTAGAGGTCTTTGTGTCGAAATCATTGGTTTCTGTCTCACTGGCTTATCCTGTGTTGATTTAATGGCTGTGGCTGTGGGCCCCTTGTTCATCCCGTAATTCTCTGTGGGGTTCCCTATGGATGTGGTGGCTCCTCTCCTGCCAGAATTTCAGCCATCGGCCTATAGTCAGCCGGCAGGGCTAGATGGGCCCCAGCTCTCTCGCTACATCCTGAAAAATACAAACACAATCTCCATCAGAGAGTGAGATCAGTGCAGGCCAACAAACATACACAATTCTGGACTACCTAGATTCTATCCCTAGTAGCCTCCCGGTAAATTGCTCCCGTAGTGCAACTTGTCCTGGGAGCCCAAGAGTATGGGATCCGGTGCCCATCATCCTGAATCCCAAGTTCCAGCCAAGGGGTCTCCCTCACCAAGTGGAAAATTGGCCGAATTCGAAAGCTGTTGATTGTCTCCCCCAGGCCCAGGCTCCTCCATTACACATGTGCTCCTTTCTTGGCTCACTGTTCTCTCCCAGTAGAAGGTGTGGTCAGCCTACTCATGACCGCATATTGTGTTTCGTGTCAATGGTCTCTGTTTATTCCAGCTGACATAGATCAGTTTCCTCTGGCATCCTGTGCAGTGCCTTCCAGCACTACACTAACTGCCTTCTGGGGGCTGGATACCATTCTGGATGTTGAAGGGTCTCTCCGTTCAGCAACAGGGTTTTGCCTCAGGCCTGGGGAGGGCATTCAAGAGCTTTGACAGGATTCTGTCTTGTACAACTAAGAATCTTTAATCTTTTACTATATTATATTCTTCTTAGGACATTGATATATATAGCAATATTTATAGGAAATTACCTTTCAATATTTAGAAAATTGAAAACAAAGTTCATTATAATAATAGCTTTTCAAATATTTTTCTTAAAATGCTAATATTTCTCTTTCAAACACTATGAGCTTGGCTGATTTTATATATATATATATATATATATATATATATATATATATATATATATATATATATATATATATAAATTGCAGTGAGTTATGAGTGGCATGCAGACCTCAGAGATTAAACCAAGGACCACTGTGTAAACTGTGCAAGCACACTTCTACTAAACTACATCCACAATCTTTTTAAAATTTTGTTTAAATACAGAAATTACCTTATTTATCCAAACTGGAAACTGGAATTTATTATGCAGTCCAAGCTGACTTCCGATTTAGAATTCCTATGGTTCAACTTCCTCAGAAGCAGGGATTTTAGCTCTGTACCATCATACCCGTGAAATACACCATCATTTGCATGACAGTTCTAGAATATAAACTACTAAAATATTAAACATTAAACACAACACTTTAACAATTTGCCAAGTAGACTGAGTTGATGAAACATATTCCTGACTATAAAACAATTGGATGATCAAAATCCATCTGTAATTGATGATCTTTAGTCTGTTTGACTGACAATAAAAGAAAGAAGGCAAGAGGTGAGAGGCTGAGAAAAACATTTGAATCTGCCAACTGAGAAAGGATAAATTACCCTAAACGATGTGGCTAGAACCATGATGGCACAGATAGACGGGGAAATCAGAGATCAAGCTCCCTTTCATCCAGAACAACCACTTCCCACCTAAAAACAAGAGAAGTTCTAGCTCCCGAACCTTAGGCTAATTCCTTCAACAGGTCTCCTCTTACATGGCTGTATATAAACATCCATAAATGCCTAAACTTTTATTGTCATACTGAGCAGTTTGATCATAAAAAAATAAATTCACATTCTCCTCATATTCCCTAAGTAATTTTAAAATTAACTGTCCTAATAATACGCTTAATATATTGTTAACGTATTAACTACTAAGAATTAATATTGACCAAGTCAACATGTGTTGCAAATATGATTTATGCTGTTTCTAATAAATCATGTTTACTTTCACTGTGAACTCAGAGGTGAGTGATGGCGTGTGTGAAAATGAAGTCACTGAACCCTTGCAATGATACACACAGAACATCAAATAAATGAATAGTTTTATTGCTTACTCTAGGTCTTTACTTACTAACGCATATCATAGCTTCAAGGTGCAATTTAAATAGCTTTAAAGAGAATTACAATAAATATTACGAAGGTATTTCTCAAATTTTAGATACTCATTTGACAAAATGCAAAAATCACAAACCAAGTATTAAATAGAGGACTGACAAGCTAATTCTAAACTAATGATACAACAAAATATGACAGCCAAAATTACCACCCCACTACATGTCCTTGTGATGTATGAGTTAACAGATATATTAATAAGTTTCTACAAAGCTAATTTTTACTGCAAGCTAAACTACAAATCCAAAAATATAAACCTTGCTGATCCAATAATCATTTTAAAAATTTAAAAATATTTGGTGACAAGTCCATGTTATCAATTTTAAATAGATACAAAGTTATCTATTGCCAGTAACAATAACAAATGTCACCTAAAATAAACAGATGTTGAATGATGGATCATTCCTCTCCCGTGGATTAACAAACTTTATGATGCATATTATGTTTCTCCCATACAAGTGCTAACAAGCCCCAACCCTGCTTAGATTCCAAGGTTAGGCATTTTCAGGGTGGTAGGGCCATAGACACAATTTTTCTGTTTTAATATTCTTAAAAATATATAGGACTGCTGCTATGTAAAAGCAGAATTTTATTATTCACAAGGAAGATAGCAGACTGGTCAGAAAATTCAATAATTATAGATCTGTGATTTTAGTACTGAGTGAATTGATGAGGTTATGATTAGAATATTACAGGCTTCTGATAACACAGACTTCTAATTTTGAGATTCAATTTTTATACATTGTGCACACTCTCTTGTTATGGAAAATGTATCTCTTTGTGCCAGAGCCTTTGGGATGTCTTAGGATTGTTAGCAAAGCAATTGAATTCACTGAAAAAACCTGCATATGACCCTTAGGAGTTTTGTCACAGTCTTCCCCTTTCCTAATACCAAGAAAAGCACATTTGTAATACAGATTGCACAAAACCAAATGTAAAACAATATACAACAATATCTTATTAAAATATTTAATTTCACATTGGTATCCGAGCTATAGTAAGTCTTTAGTGGTTAGATTATTTCTTCTGCTTATTGAAAGAAGAATTAAAAGAATGAACTATTTAAAAATATTTCATTGGAAGAAGCTTACTCAATTTGTTTTAGCACATATTAAAGTGACAATCATCCTATCCAGGATTTCAGAGTGGTGTGTATTTTTCTTGATTCCAAAAGCTCACATTACTTTCTGAATTCATAAATGTGATACCTTGTGTAGCCAAGTGGGAAAACAGAAAGAACTTTATGCTCAAAAGTAAGCTTAGAAATAGTTAGCAAGAAAATATCATCGGTGTTCTTTGAATTTAATTATAATTACTTTTTATGATTAGGGATTGGGGACTGTTGCAGTTACCTGCTCATGGCTGGCAGAACACATACACAAGCAGAACCAGTTTATAGGAGGATATTTGTTATTTTTGCTTACAGTTTCCAAGGGAAGCTCCATGATGGCAAGGAAAAGATGGCATAACCAGAGGCTGGACATCAGCTCTGCCACAGCAGGTGACAATCATTTTCAGGAGATAAGCTAGCCACTGAAGAGACTCAAAGTCCACCCCAAGCAGCACACCTTCTCCATTGCAGGGTTGAACTGATAGAATGAACTAGGAGTATAGAGGGAATGTACTGGGTTGCTTTATGGAAGTCCCACCATAGCTCTCTGCAGGCTTGAGAATGGATTTAACATTTGTTTAGCATATATTACTGTGGGGGGAGATTTTAAGTACCAGGGCCACAAGTTTCTGCTCATTGCCTGAAGCTCATTGATGGCAGAAATAAAAGCTGAGTTGCTTTCTGTCATCATCCAAGGTCCTCCTCAAACACCTTGGCTATGACCCGGGATACTAAGTCATAAGCATCTTTCCCCTTTGAGCAATGCAGACCACCACAAGCCTTCTCAGTTTAGCTTTGACGTTTTTCTGAGATGCGAAGAATATTTTAAATAGAAAATAACTTTGTAGTATTTATTTTAAAGTTCAGTTTTCTGGATCTTCCTTAGGTATCTAGTTAAACAACATCCCAAACCTTAGTCACCATAAATAGACACAATTGGAAGTCCAACTAGGGACCTTTAGGTGGAGTAAACTAGCTCAGCACTCTGTTGACCTGTCTAGAATTCGATATTTTCTGTCTTGCTGGATCTCCTAGGAGCAATTTATATTCGTATTGTGTGGGGGAGGGGTGCTTAATTTACTGATATTATTGTTTGTTTTCTATTCAGAAAGTCTCTATTTGTGAGGTAATAATAAACCAATACCAGGTTGAAATTTTCACAGGAACATAGACAGGTCTGAGGATTCTAAAATAAGATTAGATTTCAATATGTATCAATGAGTCAGGTAAACTTTTGTGGTGCAAATATGCATAAAGGTAAAATAATGAAATAAAAATCCAGGAATTCCTACTGTTTTCAAAATAGATTTTGTGTTTCCTTGAAAATTAATCTATTCAATTTGGGAAGTGGGGCATTCAGAGAGAATAGCTGAATCTAATACAATATCAAAGAAAAGTATTTCATAATAGATCTGATAATGTGTTTTAAAAATTGGTTGAGAGCGAGTGGGGTTAAGAACCTCTTTAATCCCAGCACTAAGAAGGCAAAGATAGAGGATCACTGTGAGTTCAAGGCCAGCATGGGGACTACAAAATGAGTTACAGGTAAGACTGTACTAGAGTGAGAACCTACCCCCCAAAAAAATTGGTTTAAGATATATATATATATATATATATATATATATATATATATATATATATATATATATATGAGAGAGAGACAGAGATTATACTCTTTTATCCCGGCACTCCTGTTCCTGTTATCCTGAGGCCCCTCCTCAGTGGGGTTGTGGTAATCACTGTGGGGTCTTGAAGGCCTCAGCCATTCCCTGTGATGTAGGAGGAGAACCACGCCTCCGGGTATTCCTAGTCACACTGTGATCCTTACAATTTTTCTGCCCATCTTTTGTAATATTCCCTGAGTCATGCAGGCATGTTGGCTTC
>PVHP010011155.1:0-45743 GCA_004024765.1 Zapus hudsonius
GATGTCCCGGCTCCCTGCAGTTCCCCCTTTTCTTTTATTTTGGCAACAGCATCTCATACCCAGAATAACAGCACTATGCCAGGCCACAAGTATTTTACAAGTGACTATTGTCTACACACCTTCCCATGTGCAATGGACTAACCAGTCCCAGGAGTGCAAAGGCTGTGTAGGACAACAGGGCTATTGTCTACATACCTTTTCGCGTGTAATGGATTAACCAATCCAGCGGGTGCAAAGGCTATGTGAACATCACGCGCTTTTAGGTCAGAGAGCCATACCTGAGGGGGGGAGCCACACTCCAAAGCGGCCAATGTTTGTGATATTACTATTTTGTCCCTTTTGGTTTGGGCACACAGGCGACAGACTAACCATAGGCACAATACGCATCCTCCCAGGCAGCATGTATAAAACATCTTTATCCCCACCCAGTCCAGTAGCGGCTTCTGTGGGGGCAGGGCATTATTTTGGCTGCATAGATTTGGGAGCAGCTGTTTTAAGTCCTGTCATTTGTAAAGATAATTGTATTTTGGACCTTTAGAAGACATGGGAGGCAGCTTGCATCCTCAAGAGTCCCCACATTCCTGTAAAGAAGCACAAATGTCTTGTTTTGCGGGTATCATCCGCAAGCGATTATTTATGTGGGGCAGGTCTCCCCAATGGCAAAGACATAGCCAAATATTTTTTCAGGTCCTTGGCAACCTTGTGGGGGTCTCACTCCTAAACTTATATAATTCCCCCCTCTCTTGAGGATATCCCAATTGTTGTTGGGACATGGGGACGAAGAAATTTCTCTCTCTTGTCTTTTTCCTGCTGAATAGGACATGAAGTTAAGGCAACTGGGAGTATTTCTCAGAGGGAAGGGTTTTTAACTAAGGCCCAAGAGAGAGACCCATTAGCCATAAACACATTGTCAAGATTTTGTCCTGTCTCACATTGTGAGGCAGGAGGTAGGGTGACTCCCCCAGACGTGGGGAGTCTTCCATATAGGGTGTCCAGTGGAGAGTGGTCACTGTTAGGTTGCTGTCCATTGTGGAAACTTAAATCTATCCCTGGAATTGTTTATTGAATGGCATTATAGCATCTGATATGGTCTGAGATGGTTTCTATATGGCTTGTAAAGTATAAGACATATATTAATAGTTATCAAGAGAAATAGATATAGCATTTTATTTTAATAACAGCACAAGTGTTATTATAGACAAACGTAGTTTTTGAAGCATTTTTAGAAATAAGTTTAAATATAGAGATTTAACCTGGAAGTTATTAGATCCAGAGCAGTCTAGAAAGGTAGTATCTATGTTTGAAAACATACCAATTATTTAGGAGGGTTTGGAAACTCAGTGTAGAGGCTGAAATAGTTTTCCTCAGATGTCTGAACTTGCATCCTGGAGTAGGGAATATATATTAAAGAGTTAGTTTAAATATATAATATAAGACAATTGTTGAAATAATATCTTAGATGGAGACTCTGATTATCCACAATGAAGCAGAGTCCAGTCCTGTTAAATCAGAATAGCTGAATTTTAACATCAATCTGGTTTTGAAAAAGAAAACATGTAACAACCAATGTTGTTAGCTTAACATTAGGCCTTAATTAACCTTATAAGTTATATAAATTTAGTGATGAACATCTGGCAATATTAGCATAAACAAATATAACTATTTTTTTAAAATTTATAATGCTTTTAGATATGCAAATTTTATTTTAGAAACTTAATATTTGCAAGCAATTTCTACCCAAAAATTCAGTTTGTCCTTGACAAAGAAACATAGCTAGTCTTGGTGAGTACCTCAAGAGTTTTTCTTGTATATTTCTTAATCCACAAATAATTTAGTCATTGAACCAACAGCTATAACTGGAGTGATCAGGTCCAGTGTTAGCCTGTATGGTTTAACAAGCAAAAGAACATTTGTACTCTGTTTTATAAAAATTTAAGCTAGAGAATCATTTTTTTTATAATTTACCATGACTAGTCTTTTTGTAAAATTTCCAAAATTTAGAAAGACACTTTTTAGGGGCATATTAAAGTGTGTTGAGAAGAATCCTCGAGTCGTGGTGTTGTTCCTCTCACTGGGCAGGGGGCTCGCCACAGTCCTCCAGCTCTCAGGCCTGCTTTCCCTTGGGTTGCATGTTCATTTCAGTGTGACTGCTATTGCTCTACTGTTCTTCCTAATTTGCTTCCACCTAATTCCTCAACAGCCTAAACACCTCTGCTCCAGTTTATGTTTCAATGTTAGAAGTAATTATCAATCAATAAGAAGAAATGAACTGAAATAAGGAATTCAAGTTGTGGTGGTTGAAATGTAAAAGGTCCCTCATGGCCTCGTGTGTTTACACTTCATCCTTGACCCCCAGTGGGTGGAGACTGTGAAAGGTGGAGGTTTGCTGGAAGAAGTATGTCACTTGGGATTTTATAATCCAGTCCCTTTGCCAGTGCCAGCAACTTCGCTTTTCCTGCCTCCTCCCTGCTGAGGTGGCAAGTAGCTTTGTGTTCCCATCATGATTTCCCTGTCATGGTAAAGCTTCTCCTCAAAACTGTAATCCAGAAATAAATCCTTTCCGATGAGCTGCTTCTGGGAAGGCGTTTTGTTCCAACAAAAGGTCTCTGCTACACAGATGGATAAATGATCTTTGAGAAGATGAGTTCAGTTTAAACACTGACTCTGAATGGGCTCATGGTGAGTTTCCCATGGAGATGCTCTGGAAGTTGTTGAGTGAGCTACTCTGGAATTCAGACCAGTTTTAACATGACCTGGAGATTGAGTGAAAAATCCTCACATGTGGGATTCAATGAGACCATCAAAGTTTGAGATCAGAACCTTGAAAAATACCTATAGTTAAGAAGCAAGAAAAACAAAATAAATAAATAAGCTTTGGGGGGGAGGTTAAAAAAACAGGATTATTTTTACTCTCAATAGTGTGAAATGTGATGAGGAATTCAAGAAAGAGAACAGAGTGAACATCAGTATATTTGGTTATTAGAATGTGGCCTTGTAGGTACCAGATTCATCACAGTAGGGATGTTGGGTGATGGGACAACCAGAAGCTAAGGCTACTGCAGTGGTTTGACTGTGAAATGCACCCTCCCCCCTCCCACACACACACACACATACAATAGCCTTATATGGTTTGAACACTTGGTCCAGCTGGTGGCAATTTGAGAAAGTTATGGAGCCCTTGAGAGATGGAACCTTGGTGGAAGGGTTGGGCCTAGGGATTTTATAACCCAGCCCCACTTTGCCAGTGCTAGTTAGCTGACTCTTGCCTTTCCTCCTGCCTGATGTGACAAGATGTGATGCCTAACTGTCATGCTTTCCCCACCACAGCGACAAAACTTCCTCTTGAAATTGTAAGCTGGAAATAAACTCTTTCCTTCCATTAGCTATCACTGCCTGCCACCCGCGGCAGTGATCACACAAATATACACACACACCACTTAGGGTTGGACGAACGTGCCCTTTATTGCAGGGAATGAGGCAGAATATATAGAGCTTCCTGGCCAATCAGGGGGCTAATGGTCAGTCTTATGATAAGAACCTGTGCATAATAGCCAATCAAGATCACCTCCTGAAACTCATTAAGCTAAGCCCCTCTTGGCAGGCTGTCAGGTGCCATCCTGAGATTAAGCCAGGGTATGCCTCCAAAGGCCCCCAAAGGCTTTTGCCCCCAACATATCCCCCTTTACTTTTATTAAAAAATGGCTCTGGATCATGTCTGTCTTAGGTTGTCCATGGCAAATTACACTCTTACCCGTCATTGGAATTCTGACCTCCAAGTGTCAGAACCCTGTCCTAGGTTGATATGTATTTCCATGGATCTTACCCGTCTCTGACTACTGATCCAGCATTTTAAGCCTTATATGGGGGGAGGATCGGCAGCCCATAGCTGCCATGGCTTGCTTAATTAGCTGTGCTTGCAGTTGTTGGTGCATCTGCGATTGGCAAAGCGTTAATGCACATCAGATCAAGAGTTCTTATCGAAGACGCTATAGTCGGGCTATGCACTTTAGCAATAAAGATTGGGTTAGGTTATCATACTCATAAGTCCAATGACTAGTTAACATATATGATAGCTGTCTAGACATTTTTGCTGCATGAAAAAGGTTATCATACAAAACATCAGTTATACAAAGTTCTACAATAGAACAAATATATCACAATGTTATTAATTGTCCAATCAATATTAAGTTGTTCTTGTACAATATCAACCTGTTGATTAAGAATCATAAGTCCAGTTTTAAATTGTCCGTTTAATTGATTCTGGATGTTCAGAGCTTGGGCAGTCACAGAAGAAAGAGTATTGAGAGTCTGTGCTGTAGAAACTGAAGTAGCAAAAGCAATAGCAGCTGTAGTAGCCGTCATAGCTGAAACAGCTATTGCAGCAATGATGACAGAAGTTCTTTTCTTACAAACTGCAATTGATGTATGAGGAGAACCGACGTCAACAGAAACTGAAATATATTGAGGTATCCGTAGTATGACTGCAGTATTGTATTTAATAGCATTCTAAACTTGTATCCTGGAGTAGGGAATATCTTAAAGAGTTAGTTCAAGCACACAAAATAAGACAATTGTTGAAATAATATCTTAGATGGAAACTCTGTGATCATCCACAACAAAGCAGTGTCCAATCCTGCCAAATTTTTGAAAAGGAAAACCTGTGACAACCAATGTTGTTAGCTTAATTAAATTATTCCAACACATTTATGTAATAGAGGATAGAAGCAACAATGACTGAAATTAAACCTTACAAGTCAAATGATGACCACCTGGTAGTATTGGCATAAACAAATAGAGTCATCTCCTTAAAACTCACAATGCTTTTAGATGTGAGAACCTCACCCTAGAAAATCAATACCAGTAAGCAATTTCCATCCCAAAAACTCAATTTGTCCTTGACAAAGAAACATAGCTAGTCTTGGTGAGTACCCCAAGAGTTCCTCTTGTGCATTTCTTAACCCACAAACAATTTAGTCACTGAACCAACAGCTATAACTGGAGTGATCAGGTCCAGCGTTAGCAGTGGTCAGCTTATGACAGTCACTTCTTTTATAACTTGCTATGACTAGCCTTTCTGCAAAAATCCCAAAATTAATTTTCTTATTAAGAGATCAAGCAAATAGCTTTAGCAATAACTATAGAATGCCAAATGAGTATAACCATCAAAAAGTATCTCTGACCATTGAACAACCTGGTATAAGAAAGACACTTTCTAGGGTCATTCTCCCCCTTCTTTTTCATTTATAAGCAAGCAGAAAACATATAGTACTTATAGCAGACAATGTCTCTAACCATTGAGCAATAGATGAGAAAAGAAACATTATGTCTTTTCCTTTGACTCAGTTTACCTATACAATCATGGACTTCAGCAACACAAGGAAGATATAATTCTCCTTTCCTTTACACTCGTCATAAGACCCGCTGGCCAGACGGGGTATGAGGAAGTGTTGGAAAAAATATATATCTGTTTCTGGGTTTTTGCAATAGGGAGCGCTCTGTCCTAAAGCCAAAAGCCAGTGGAGCACAAAAGTATATGCTCTTCCTTTTGTTAAGTCCATAAGCCCTAGTAATTGGCTTTCATAGGAAAATTGGCATCCAACACATATTTGTCTAGATACTTAGTCTCTTATACTTTATAGAATTCAGAGAAATCACAGGTATTTCTCGTATGTAACGCCTCTATAAATATAATTTTTAGGAAAACTGACAAACCATACAGTATTAGCACCTATTTAAACATTGATAGAAATTTTAGAACTGAGTAAGGAATAAAAATGGAGAACGGGTGTGGGAATAATAAAAATATATCTACTTCACTTACCTTACTCAGAGTCATCTTGATTTTTTTATCACCGGCTGAGTCAGTCGCTCTGGGACTCAAATCGGTCAGGCTTTGTTCTGTGGAAATACACAAACCAAGCCTCAACCCCAATAAAGTACTGGATCCGGGCCACACCATTGGCCAGTAAGAATATCCCTCCATTTTACAGTCACTCCATTAAATTGTCTATGGTTTATATGTCTGTCAGCTGCAGCACGACCTTCATTGTCCAGTGTTAAAAATTTTAAAATAAAGAGAGAAACAGAAAGTCTGTCTTTAGGAGACCTGAAGGTGTCCCCTATTCCTCCTTTCTGATTACAAAGAGCATTTTTGAGGGTAAAATGAGCACGCTCAACAATACTTTGACCTTGTGGATTGTAAGGAATGCCTGTAACTAACGAAATCTCAAATTTAGTGAGGAATTGCTTAAAGGAAGTTGAAGTGTAAGCGGGACCATTGTCAGTTTTAATTTGTTTAGGGATTCCCCAAGCAGCAAAGGCTTGGAGACAGTGGGAAATAACATCTTTGACCTTTTCTCCACTGTGAGGTGATGCAAAAATAACTCCTGAACACATATCCACAGATACATGTACAAACTTAAGAGTACCAAATTCTGGAATGTGAGTAACATCCATTTGCCATATGTGATTAGGTTTTAAACCTCGAGGGTTAATTCCAAAAGACTGTACTGGAATAAAGGGGGCACACTGTAGACAAGACTTTACAATAACACGAGCAAGGTCCTTAGTAATATGAAACTCTTGGCATAAGGTGGTAGGTAGAGTTAACATGGAATTTATTATGGAAGGCCTTGGCCTGTTCCTCCGCAGTGAATATAAATTCAGAGTGAGTTGCTTTATCTGCTAAATCATTTCCTTGAGCAAGTGGTCCGGGCAGATCAGTATGAGGTCTGATATGACCAATGAAAAAAAGGTGTTTGCGTTGCAATATAAGATTCTGTAAAGTAACAAAGTAAGGGGCCACTGCAGAAGTGGGCAAAATATATGGAACCATTTCTAGAATTTGTAAAGAGTTTACCACATATTTGCTATCTGATAATAAATTAAAAGACTGTTCTGCAAGCATCTGGAAGGCCAGCACGGCTGCAGCAAGTTCCGAGACTTGTGCAGAGGTGCTATGGATTATGGTGGTATAGCTTTTGCCATCAATTATAACAGATCCATCTCCATTTTTTTTAATTTATTTATTCATTTTCAAGGAGAGAGAGAGAGAGAGAGAGAGAGAGAGAGAGAGAGAGAGAGAGCGTACCAGGGCCACCACCTTGTGGGTCTGGCTTATGTGGGTCCTGGGGAATTGAACCCAGGGCCTTAAGCACTGGAGGCAAGTGCCTTAACCGCTGAGCCATCTCTCCAGCCCCCATCTCCATTTTTTGATCCATCAGTAAACACAAGAGAGCAATCATGCAAAGGTTTCTTCCTAGTGACTTTTGGAAAAATAATAGGGGTATTCTTACAAAATTGTATCCAAGGATGCTTAGGGTAATGATTATCAAAAGTAGCAGTGGATGAGGACAAGATAATAGCCCAATCTGCACAATGGTTTGCAAGCCAGCGAATCTGCTCTGGCCCATAGGGAGTAATTATTACTTTTGGAGGCATACCCAAAGCAGCTTCAGATTCTTGTATGCCTTTATAAATCAGATGAGCTACAGCAGCTGGATATGGTGACAATATCTTATGTGGAGAACTAGGTAGGTTGACACTCAGTAGAGGTCTTCCCTGCCACAAAATCCCAGCAGGGCTATGGTTCTCTGGCAAGACAATAAAGAGCAATGGTAATTCAGGATCCCTATGGACAATTTGACATGCTTCCAATCATTGCTGAACCAAGGAAAGGGCTTGTCTGGCCTCAGGTATGAGAGTTATTCTAGAATTCAGGTCCGTGTCACCCTTCAAAATATCAAACAATGGTTTAAGTTCTCCGGTAGTTAATTTTAGGTAAGGCCTAATCCAATTGGTATCTCCCAACAATTTTTGAAAATCATTTAAAGTTTGTAAGTTGTCTAACGGAATGATGAGCTTTAGAGGCCTGACAGTTCTGGCTGACAACCTTGTTCCTAGGTATTGTTGGAGACTATCCACCTGTAATTTTTCAGGGGCTATTGTGAGTCTCCAGCTTTTAAATTCACTAGTCATGAAGCACAATGCTTCATTTAATATTTGTTCATTGGGATGACACAGTAGAATGTCATCCATATAATGATAGATCAATAAATCTGGGTACCAGTTGCAGGCAGATCTCAAAGCCTTGTCTACATATATTTGACATATGGTGGGACTATTAGCCATTCCCTGAGGCAAAACCACCCATTTGAATCTTTGATCAGGTTGAGAATGATTAATAGCAGGCAAAGTAAAAGCAAATCTCCAATAATCATCCTTATGTAAAGGTATGGAAAAGAAATAATCTTTTAAGTCCACTATTGTAGTGGGCCAATCCTTTGGTAATGCTGAAACAAGAGGCAAACCACACTGAATGGGTCCCATAGGATACATTTGATTGTTAACAGCTCTGAGGTCGTGAATTGATCTCCACTTTCCTGATTTCTTTTTTATAACAAATATGGGAGTATTCCATGGAGAAGTGGAGGACTGTAGATGTCCTGCATCCATTTGTTCCTTAACTAACTTATAAGCAGCCTCCAACTTTTCTTTTGTTAGGGGCCACTGAGGAATCCATTGAGGCTTATCATCCTTCCATTTTATTGGTATAGCAGCTGTTTCAGTGGCCCCAACTAAAAACCCAGTCCCTGATTCTTATTAAGATGGGAATTGGAAATACTTTCAGTGGTCAATCTAAGATCCATTTGGCTTAATACATCTCTTCCCAATAAAGAAATCGGCAATGCACATACATAAGGTTGAAACAATCCACTATGTCCTTCCTCATCTTTCCACCGCAAAGTACTGGCACTTTGGTCAGGACTCTCAGCTATTCCTAATCCTCGAAGAGTCTAATTCGCCTTGACAACTGGATAATCCTTAGGCCAGTCAAGAGATTTTATTATACTTTTGTCAGCCCCCGTGTCCAGGAGCCCCAAAAACTTCTTTTCTCTGATTTTCAACGTTAATAAGGGTCTTTCTTTTAATTCCAAAGTTAAATAAACCAGTGGCTCACCTGATGATTCCAGCCCCTGTTTTCTTCTACTAGAATACAGGTTATGTTGCCTGGGCAAAATGAGCATTTGAGCAATTTTCTCTCCAGGAGATATAACTGTTATTCCTTTTGGGGAGGAGGCTAGTATTTTAACTTGGCCCGAGAAATCAGGGTCAATAACTCCTGGATGAATTATAAGTCCTCTTAAACTAGCGGAGCTTTTTCCTAAGATTAATCCTATACAGTTATTTGGGATAGGGCCTTGCCAATCTGAATCAATGGGTTGCACTCCCATATCAGGAGTCAGGACTAGCCTGGAAGTGGCACAAATATCTATTCTTGCTCTCCCTGATGTTGCCTTCCCCGGTCGGTTAGAGGACACCAGGCCTTTGGTACTTGAATCACCCCATACATTTGTTGCGGGCCCCGGGGAGCTGGGCCAACCCTCCCATTTTTTGAGGGCCTTGTATTAGGCTCTAATGGTTTATCATCCCTTGACCAATAATTTCTTTTTCTATAATGAGAGTATACTCCTGGTTTTGCTCTGTGGGGTTCTCTGTTAAAAGAGTTCAGCCCAGGACATTGTACCTTAATATGTCCTGGCTTCTGGCAATGGAAACAAATTCTTGGCGGACCTCCTCTACAGTACTTCTGATTAGCATGTAAGCCTTGTGTTATTGCTGCTGCCATAACTTGACCCTGTACAACTATGTCATTTATGTCCCTACAAATTTTTAGGTATGTTGAAAGATCTTTACTCTTCCATGGCCTGATAGCCTCTTTACACCATTTATTAGCTTGTTCATACGCTAGTTGTTTTACCAAAGGTATAGCTTATTCAGTATCCCCAAAGATATGAGAGGCAGTTTGGAGCAGACGATCCACAAAATCAGCATAAGGCTCATTAGGTCCCTGTAACACCTTGGACAACTGTCCTTGTAAATCACCAACCCCCTGAAAAGTTTTCCAGGCCTTAATTGCTGCAGCTGCTACTTGCATATATACTGCCAGAGGATAATTTATTTGATCCTGAATATCTGAGTAGTTGCCCGACCCTGTTAACATGTCAATATCCCAGCCTGGGTTCCCTGCGGCGGCGTTACGCCTAGCTGTGTCCACGATGGGAGGCTGAAGAAGCTAAGCCTCAATGTCTATGAAGCATGGTAGCAATGAGATAGCTGCACAGACCAGCAGCTAGCCTGAGCAGCCAGGCAAAAGGCCCTGGGCTCTCCAGGAGCTATTTCCTATACAGTCCATCACCAGAAGGGCCTCCATCGATCATTCCTGGAAATGCCCTCACCAACCAACCTAGGAGACTTGGCTCATACTTGATTCCTATTCTGATCAAGTTGAAACATAACTGTCACAATTAAGAAGTTGAAAGAAGATAGAGTGGTTTGAAGGTAATTGTGGTTTAAAATAGTAATATATGGAACTCTAATGCTATACCTTCTCTCGACGGATTGTTAACTCCCCAGCAGTGGAAAGGAATCTATGCATAGGACATTTAATAAGAGGCTTTCATATTCATTTGTAACTTTATTCCAATAAACCCATGATATAACTGGGATGAAACTTACTAAACTAGTTGTATAGATAAGGAGATGGTTAGATGCCTATCAAAATCATATACCCATAAAGTGAAAATTAAAACTGTTCTTTCTGCTACACTGTGCTACTTTATCTGCAGCCAAAGCAATTTTTTCAAAAGCACTCAAGAAAAGCTGCCAATGTGTACACTGTCAACAGACTCATGCCTGCTAATCTTATTAGTTGAACAAGACTCTTCAATTAAATTTGTTATATTGTTAGAATGGAGTTCGTAGCAGATGGTAGATATTCAAAGCAGCTCTTTACAGCTAGAAGCTGTTGGCAAGAGTACTTCGAAGGTACATGATGGATGACACAGTATTCAATTTGAGGATGACAGTTGAGTTTAATAGAATGACCCAAGGGTCAAGCTCAGGCTCAGTCCTATTTAACATCTCTTATGATTCTCACAAGAGGCATAGAAAACAGTGGTAGAATCTGAGGTGAATCATAACTGATGGGTGAGAAAAATATTAGAAAAGCAGAGGAAAGAAAATAAAAGGAACTTGGCACGTTCTAGTGATGAGGAGAAAGTGGGGAATTGTATAAAGTTTAAAGTGGGAAGAGATTTTTTACATTAAAAAGAAACGCAAGTCTATTGTAGCAGGAAGAACCCTACACTCTTGGACGAGGACCAAAAGATAATCAGGAGAGAGGGAACATGTGAGGATCACAGGACATCAAACCACCAGCCGAGGGATTGAGCTGAGTCTAAGAGATAAAGTTACAGCCAACATACTATTATTTCCTTAACAAAACAGGGGAGGGGAAGCATTTATGCATGTGTGCATGTATAAAATTCATGCATGCATTTGTGGGCATTGATGATCTCAAAAAGATACAGAAGAAAATAATAGCCTTGGTTCCCTCCTGTGAAATCATCCGGTAGCCCACAAGCTAAGTTCAGCCAACATTGTTATACTTGGCTACACATTATTGAAATTTCAAGTTATCTTAGGCTAAATATAAGCTCTCCAGTTTAGCATAACACTTGTCATTCTTTAATTTACCTTATATCCAGCTGACTTCACACATGTATGCTATCTGCCTGGCTCCTGGGGACTTAGTTGGCAACATCACACATGCCCACATGCAGAGAGGCAGCCAAACACAGAAAAAAGATGAATCCAGAAAAGGGGGCCTAGGCAGGTATGAAGGGATACAGCTTGAAATAGGTGACTTCTGCTTGTCAGCATTTCAAAATGTTCTGCTCTAAACAGATACTGCTTTTATAAGATAAATAATAAAAGATAATATATCTTAAATTCATGCTTGAATTAATAATCACTGTCATTCTCTAGCCAAGCACAATCACAGGCCTTCTAGGAAGACATGGTAGGGCAATTTCCCTAATGGATTTCTCTTTCTGTTAATCCTGTGCCACCTCTTCAACCCAAGCTGAGGCTGGGAAATGGATGCCACGAGTCAATCACACACATTAACTGAAAAAGCAAACCAGCCAGCATGATGTCCCCTTTCAAGAAAGGAAAGCACTTAGAGGCTGAGGCAGGAGTATTATGAGCTTGAAAGTAGCTTGGGCTACCTAGCAGAATGTATTAAATATTAGTAAGTTTTTTTTTCTTATTGTTGTTTTGAGGTAGGGTCTCCCTCTAGCCCAGGCTGACCTGGAACTCACTCTGTAGCCCCAGGTTGGCCTTAAACTCACTGAGATCTTCCTACCTCTGGCTCTCCGGTGAAATAGGTAATATTTTAATGAGTGGTTTTAAGATAGATTTTTCTTACTCCTTTAATTTTCCTCAAAGGTAGCCAAAGTTAACAGTCCCCCGTGCATATTTCAGAGGTGGCCCTAAGATCAAATTAATTATAATGATATAATCTTTGAGAAATTTTGCCTACAGTAAATCATTGTTTCTCTGCAAGTGTTATCAAGATGAATTCCAAATATATATATATATATATATATATATATATATATATATATATATATATGGATGACATAAACGAACCACTTTCAGTCTGTTGCAGAACAGTGACAATGATTACATAAATTCTTTATCATGGTGACCATAAGGATGGCCCATTTTCTCATTCTTTCTGCACAAGTACCAGAAGCCATGAGAGGAGCCGCTTCCTACCCAAACATTCAGCCTAGCAAACCACCTGGCTTTCGATCTTTCCTCTAATCTGATCGTTAGTATCCCATTCTTTTCCTGTTGCTGACAAAAAGCCTATAGAGAACAGCTCGTTTTCAAAGTGAAATGGGCTTGGCTGTGAAAATACTCAACCTTGGGTTTTAGTGACAATTTCTTAGTCGGAGCTAAGCGAATTCAAATCCAATCCATCATCTTTCTAATTCCACATCTCCTAACTAATCCTGAAAAGATTCGGTTGTGTCTGCTTACCCCAAGTCATTTATCATTTTAAAAGGAAAAGTGGTTTTCCATATGAATAAAATTCAAGGAGACCCTTGTAAAAATACCTCATTTCTGACAGAGACTGGTGTCTGCCAAGGTGATTAGAAGACAGGCTGGGACATGTGTGTAGAGATGGCCCAGGTGACATCAGCTCCCTTCCATAATGACCCATGCAAACACGACACTCTCTAGGGATTAGAGAGAGAGCCTTTCCACCTTATCATCAGGATGTTCCCACATGGTTACTGACCCCTATAACCTGGTCCTGACCCAGTGAGAGGGGCTGTTTAGGAAACGGTAAGCTCTCTTCTCTCCTTCCTCCTCATCCTGTAACCTAAGTGGTGTGATGTGATTGAGGGATGCTGAAAGGTGAGCCTGTCACACAAATCTCTTCAGCAGCCTGCCAGACCCAGAGATGTGACAGAAAAGGTCATGACTTGCAAACAGAAGGCTCCCTCGTGATTTTCAGCTGTCACTATTTAAGGTAGTGAGGCTTTCTTCTGCTTACTCCAAAGCCTGGGGATGGGGACTTTCCCAAACTCCTCTTTAGACAAGCCCCTTTCTCCTCCTGCTCCTTATCAGACACAGGGAGGTGAGGTCATGCTGTACTTAGAACCTTCCCTGGGAGGGCAGGAGCAGGGCCAGCCTAATTGCTGAGGATCCTCACAAGTCTCGTGCATTCATCTTGCTTTATCCCTGAGCTACTTGGCTTACTCCTCACCCACCTAGAAGAGGCCGGAAGATGCTGCCCCTGCCTTTCAGAATAAATGTTTGACTTTCCCGAAGCCGTCTGACCCCATCATGCCAACACTTCCATCTTTAGCAATTCCAAAAACAGGAAGAGGCTAAAGTCATGCATCATCTCTACTTCCCACCCACACCAGGATTCCTGTTCTATTCTATGTCTTCCAGGCCCATGTTCCCAGAGCTGCCAAGGGATATGAACAGCACAGATGTGGCTCAGTGGTAGGGCATGGGCAATGCATCAGCAGACAACTTTGATCAAAAGTGGTATCATTTCAGGGCCCCAGCAGCAGCTGCTCCATGTTCATTGTTAACAGGAAGACAAAACAAGTGCATTTCTGTTGGCTGCCAAAATCTTTACAAAGTAAATTAATCAGCTCTGAGAGTTCCACTTTTCATCAATAAACGTCATCTACAGTGTCACATGGTAAGCAGGCTTTGTCTAAATGAACTGCCATGCTGTTCCCCCACGAACTATGGACGTCATGGGACAAGTCATAACTGGGCTGGGTTGCTTTGAAGAGTATGACATGATTTTCAGGAACCCTGGTTTGTGGCCTAAGGACCGAGTTCAGATTCCCAGCTCCCATGGAAAACGCCAGGCAAGGTGCACATTTGTAACCCCAGAACTGGGAAAGCAGACAGGAGGATCCCAGCGCTGGCTGGTTAGCTTGTCTACCCAAGTTAGTGAGCTCTGGGTTCAGTGCAGAGACCCTGTCTCAAAAGAAGGTGGGGAGCAATATAGAAAGACCCCAGATATTGACCTCTGGTCTCAACACGCACGTGCACCATGCCTGCACACACATGTACTCACCCACATGCATGTGAACATGCATTGCATACACTTGCAAGCACACACAAAAATCTCTACTTCTGGAGACCATGGGCACGCTATTGATAGAGGCAACAGCAGCATGTGGACCACTCTCTGCCTCCCATCTGCAGGGCTGGGTAAACACCGGTGGCCTAAAGCTTGGTTTCTGCCTTAAGCTACTTGTTAAAACAACATTGTATGGGTTATAGAAGCTTATTACAAGAAAAACGGGAGAAACCAAAGGGATAAAGAGCACCTGGGAGTAATAAATAAGTCTATAATAAATGATCAATAATCATATAATAATTAAACTAAGTAACAAATAATGCTAATAAAAATAATTCCAGGAATCTCACTGGAGATAATGAGAGTGCCAGCATTTCTTCAAGGACTTCAGGGAGAATTCGAGGCAAGATGTGAAAGGCAGACCTAGATAGCTTCAGGAAGAAATTCCAAGTCTCTAATAGCCAAGTTGGTCCAAAAAAGCAGCTTTGCATCTCATTCTCTTGGACTTTTTTCTGGCTTCTTCCTACCTCCTCGCCCTCAGAGAGAAGTCAGGGTCACTCTCTCCCCATTCCCAGTGCAGCCCGTCTACTATCCACTGCTCACCTTCTCAGGTTCGTCTCTGCTTCACCTGTCCATTCTCTTCCGACTGGTGGGGCAGAGCTTCCAGCAGCAGCCCCCTCTCCAAAGGGATTTCTCACCTAAGTGATAGGTGCTCTGACAGGCTGATATACCTCAAAACTCACATTTTTTATAATCGTAACCCAAATTTAAAATAGAAAAAAAAATGAAGCCAAACCATGATAAATATAGCAATTGGTGCTATAAGAACTTTCTATGTGAAATTTCTGTTAGGAAAGCATAGAATGGGAACATTGGTTATATTGAAAGAAGGCATGCTAGAGTAACTTAAACTAACATCCATCTGGGAGCAAAATGGTCTATTAGTGTCAGAATATGTGGTGAATACAAATGCTGTGTGTAATTGTTAGATATAGGCCCTGCTTATTTTTATTCAGAGGCCTTATTTTTTGTGACCGCTTCATTTTATCAGAAAAGAGTCCCGTTCAAAACTGAAACTATTTCCAGCTGGTCAAAGACACCATCAACTGAGAGAGGGACTTCAATGCACCGAGGAGAGGCTAGCAAAGTGGCCACTCTAACCACTCTCTGGCCACTAAACACCCCTAACAACACTTCTTTGCTTTCATTATCATTCCATTGCCATGGTATATGTCCCTAGGAAACATCTGAAGCCATTTTTCTTGATAAATACTAGAAGAAAGTTTCAACCAGCATTTTCCTATCAGCTGAAAGTTTTCATTTAACACAAAAGACAGCCAGCATTTAGAACTGGTTCTAAGGAAGCTGGGTGCCGTGGCACATACCTTGATCCCAGCACGGGGGAAGTGGAGGCAGAAGGATCATGAGTGCCAGGCAAGCCTTGTCTACACAACAAGTTCAAGGCTAACCTGGGCTCCATGAAACCTTGTCTCTAGTTTTAATGGCTTCACTACAAAATGTGACCCTCTTCTCTACTCTCACACCATGACATGAGCAGCTTTTGTTGCTTGAATCACATGTACTTAATGAGGCAAATGTTGAATTTAACGCAGTCAGGAGGGATTCGTTTTTCTTTCTTTCTTTCTTTCTTTCTTTCTTTCTTTCTTTTTTTTCTTTTTGGTTTTTCGAGGTAGGGTCTCGCTCTAGTCCAGACTGACCTGGAATTCACTATGTAGTCTCAGGGTGGCCTTGAACTCATGGCAATCCTCCTACCTCTGCCTCCCGAGTGCTGGGATTAAAGGCGTGCGCCACCACGTCCGGCCAGGGATTCGTTTTTCTTTTGAAAAGCAAGAACATAGCAGCTGGAGAGATGGCTCAGCAGTTAAGGCTCTTGACTATAAAGCAGGAGAACCGGAGTTCAATTCCCCAGTACTCACATAAAGCCAGATGCACAAAGTGGTGCATGCATCTGGAGTTCGTTTGCAGTGGTTGGAGGCCCTGGCGTGTCCATTCTCTCTCTCTCTCTCTCTCTCTCTCTCTCTCTCTCTCTCTCTCTCTCTCTCTCTCTCTCTCTCTCTCCTTTCTCTCTCTGTCTCCCTGTCTTAAATAAATTAAATAAAATAAATTTTTAAAAGAAAAATGTATACTAATTTTTTTAAAAAGTCAAGTGACTGCAAACCAAATCAATAAGCATCTCAGTCAAGTAACCACTGAGCCGAGAGCAGACCTCACACGAGTCACCTCCCACACAACTAGCAACGTGTCCCAGACCTGTAAATCTACCATGCACGACCTCTATAAGCTCACCACAGTCACCTGAGACTGCTGAGCAGAAGGCAGGAGGTTACTCAATAGCACATTATAGTTGTAAGCCTGAGAAGATGCTAGAAAGCTCAAGAAGCCCCTGCAGACATTGATATGCTACGGAGAGAGGGGTACAGAGAGAGAGGTAGAGAGATTGAGATTCTATAACACAGCCAACCACAGGCCTGCCCCTAAATTAAGAAAGGCACTTCTAGTGCACCCTCCTGCCAAAAGACAGAACAAACATCCCCCCAGGGGACAGAAATCACCCACTGGCAAAGCGAACAAGCCATAGGAGACACACGGGCTTCCTCCTGAAAGCTACCACAAGGCCTCCAGACTCCACCACAGCACCTCCTCCCTTGCATCCCAGCCTGACTGCCTTGGCTGTGTACAAATATCTCTACCCTCTGGGCTTTCCCTCAGGGATGACAAAGAACAATCAGTTAATGTCATTTATATTTATCAGTGTGACTGCTCTAGGATTCTCTGCTATTTGTGTAAGGATCCCCCTTAGAGATGTAAACCAGTGGCCAATGGTTATAACAGTCACTGCCACAGCACAAGATCTCTCTAGAAAAAAAGAGAGGAAAAAAAGGAAAAATGAAGAGGGAAAGGAAAGGGGATGGGAAGAACATATATGCATTATACACACATATATCACACACAATTATATGAAGTACATAATGCTGGATAATACTAACCAGCCATATTACTGACTTGTGTATTTCCTATACTTTTTATTACTTTATAGTGTACTTCTACTTTTAAAAACAAGTTAATCGTGAAACAATGTGTCTTTGTTACCAATCCAGCAGCACATACATCCATTACTGCATTTGTACATTGCCTCAATTCTGTGATAGAGCATATACATGCCTAGCATGCACCAAGGACTTGAGTTTGATTCCAGTGATCGATCACACACACACACACACACACACACACACACACACTCGCAATGCCAAGTGCTTGACTTCTATCAAACTCACACAATGACAGCCCTCAGAACATTTCTCCATCATTAAGCTGCACAATCGTGTATTTTATTTCCATACTGTTCAATTAATTCCCTTCCTTCCTTTCTGTTTCCCATCTCAACATTCCCCACGAATGAATCTTCTCTGGTTATCTTCAGTTCACTATTTGATATCTGGCCACAGTCTCTGCTATTCTTACTATCTTTGTTTTGCCAAACTCCCTCTTAAGCATTCCCCAAAAATCAAGTTTTATTTTCATTTAATTAAATCAATCACTATCACTTCCCTAGAGTGTTCACCTTATATATTAATATTTCATCATATCACAGGAAAGTTAACTTGATTTTCTTGGGCAATTTTGTTATACATATTTTGTATTTTATTCTATTTCAAGTCCCTCTCTGTAGTCTGCTCACATTTGCTGAAACATTACACCTAATCCATTATCCAGAAAATGGAAATATAATACTAAGTGGTTTACTGTGGCCCTGTTTCTTTCATAATGTCATAAAAATTTATAACACTTAAAAGCCAATGATCCCTGAGGTCATTTATCCTCAAGAAAGAACAAGTCAAGTCTATTCTTGTGGAGCAGACTCTAGATCAGATGTAGTTCTCACATTATAGGATATGTACCCTTAATGTACACCATCAGGGCGGCCTGCCTGGCCCAGCAAGTGCCCAGCCTCCACTCAGTGCCCTGATGGCACAAAGCCCATTAGAAGGAGGCAGGTGGGCTCTTACCATTCAGAGGTAAAGGACCAGTGTTTCAAAAATTCACTTCAGCCCCCATGCCAGATGTGGTTTCACAGGGAGATAATGATCCCTTTCAAACAATGGGAAATAACTGAGAAAAGTCATTATGTCACTGTTAAAAAATGTCCTTGATTATCCTGCTCTAGCTATTACCTAATCTGAGTTTTTTTTTTTCTTCTAAAGTCTCCTGAGTGAGAGACTTAAGCACTGAGCATAGCTAGCTCATGAAGTAACTGTTTGCAATATACATCAGATACCGGTAGCAGATTGGGAGTGATGCCAGGAAGCAAAGGGGTGAGGTAACTGGGGAGTGAGGTAGCAGCTGAAGAAGTTTAGACCTCCACCCAATCTGACAGAGCTCTTACTTGGACACAAACTGGAGAGCAGTTCAGGATCCAACAGATGCTGCTATTTACATAGCACCAGGTGGCCCAAAGAGACTTCTCCACAGCCATCTGCCTCCACAGAGGCCCTCACCTGGGCTATCAGTGACAGCATCCCCACTGGCATCACAGATAGCAGCATCTCCAGACAGCCTCCTCAGAGAGCCACCACTTGTCCAGGTATTAGATTCAGCCTTTCAGTCTCTCAGCCTCGGGTGACTAACCTTTCCCGATGACCTTCTTTCAAGCCTTCTGTTCCCCCTCAGAGCCTGTGAGGGAACCCTACTAAATTCCTAATAAACCAAGTGCTGCAGGTACAATTCAGAGCACCAAGAACTGACCCTCCACATCTTCGCAATAGAAGAGTGCACATTTGAAATGATGATGAAATTCTATTTCTTGAAACTCCCCAAATTCATATGACATTACCCTTAAAATTCTGATTATCAACTGTTCATTTGACAATCTGGTTTTTGTTGTTTTTGAGGTAGGGTCTCACTCTAGCCCAAGCTGACCTAGATCTCACGCTAGTCTCAGGCTGGCTGACAATATGTTTTTTAAGCAAACATGTATGTGCCTGTATTTATAAAAGGATATTCAAAAGAAAGCCTGACAGGACTAACACTGAAGATTAATAAGCATCCTTACATGTTATTTTTCTTTTTGCTCACATTTATTTTCTAATTCTTTGATGAATATGTACTCCATGTATAATTTTCTAAGGAGTAAGTTAAGAAAGAGACTCAGCCTCTAAATATATGAGTCAGTTTTTCACTCTTTTCTTCTTGATGTTGGGGGCTCTTAAGCCCACAGTTGCAAAACAGAAGCATCGGTCCCCAACTCTGGGGGAACCTCCAACCATCCAGCTTTCCTTGAAGACTCTGCAAGGGAACACAAGAGCCCTACAAAGAAAATTGAGGCCTTGGAGAACCACTAAATTAAACACAGAACCATGAGGGGCTTGAATAAGGATGTCCAAGTGATGTCACTTTAAAGATTTGTTCAAAAGAGGAAAAAGTACCCATTAGATAGAATATATTGATTTCGAAAATATCGCCATACCTTTTCTCAATGATCAAAAGCTGATGGAATTCTATTTATAACATCAAGGTATGCTTTTTATATTTTTAACCACCTCCACCTAATGTAAAACATCTGCTGCCCTTGGGCAAGTCTCCTATTTCCTCAGTTCCCCTCATGTCTCAGGTACACAAGCTACATGTGATGTCACTCGACTCTTTCAGTCAACTAACACTTCGAAAGGTTTCACTGGGCTTCATGTCACGTGTTATTAATCATGTGGTTTTGGAAATACCCGGCTCTGTGTAGTTATATAAATTTTAATGCTTTCATGATTTCACCTCCTGAGAAGATTTAAGCACATTATTAAAAGATTTTGCTAAATGTTCCCAGAATATACTCCTTCCTGCTTCCAAAGTAATGGAACTTCCAATTTTACTTGGAATATATCACCAGCCATAATACAATACACTTTTCCTAGCTTTCCTGTAGCTAGATGTGACAATATGATTAAGTTCTGGATAATGTGATGCAACCAAAAGACTTGTACACAGCCTCCAGGAAGTGTTCTTAAAGGGAGAGAGCATGCTTGAGTTTTCCCCATTTTCTTAGGAACATTGATGTGGTGGCTTGGAACTCAGGCAATCAACTATGATCTTGAGGTAAAAATCTTGACTTAAAAATAAGTCAGGAATAAATTAGTAGTGGTATTAGGAATCCCCACACACAACAACAACAACCTGGATTACTTTCTCTAAATTTGTTTTTGGATAAAAATAAATAAGTTTGTAGAAACAAATTCAGTTTAAACTGTGATTGTGGGGTCTATCACAGCTAAAACTAATTCTCATTAGTGAAGACATAGATTACATTTTCATTCATACTACAAGAATTTCCTAGCCTGGTGTGGTGGCACACACCTTTAATCCCAGCACTTGGGAGGTAGGAGGATCACCAAGAGTTCAAAACCTGAGAAACATAGTGAATTCTAGGTCAGCCTGGGCTAGAGTGAGACCCTATCTCAAAAAAAAAAAAAAATCTGAGCAATTTGGCAGCTCTGTAAAAGTGGCAGTGAGCTGTGGGCACGGAGCTGCTCCCTGCCCCTCCCCTCACAGCACTGGGCCATCTCATAAACCATCAACAATGAGCCTCCCTCCTGTGGGTCCTTTGCGCTAACCTCCATTTTGTGCTTATAAGTATCTATGTACAACTAATGCTTGAAAAGTACTATTTTTAAAATAATTTCAATTTGCTTTCCCTGCTACCATACCCTTCTGAAAGAAAAGCAGGTAAACATATTAGTAAACTCAATTAGTGCCTCTTAAATACAGTGACCAGTGTTGAACATGGTAAGTAAGTTACTGCAGTGTTACACAGACTCCCATGTCTCCATTTCCTTCTCCATCCGACTGGTGTATATAGAAAGATTGTGAGAATTAAATGAGATAATGTCTCAGAAATGGTTAATGAATAGTAGCTTTCAAAATAGTCATAGTCTTTCATTCAGTAATTCCATTTCTAGAATTTCTAGTTTAAGAAAATCCTAAATGGGGTGGGGGAGGGGCAAAACCCTATTCATCCCAGTGTTGTTTAGAAAATAAGACATTTTTATTGACAACCTTCATTCATCTTCACAATGCATTGATCATAATCCCCCCACTACTCTTCTGTGTTCCCCCTCCATTATCCCCCCCCCACTGAACCCCTTTCCTCTTTCCAACTAGTCCTTCCATTTTGATGTAACCTTTTTTTTTTTTGTCCTCATTTTATACAGGTCTTGTGCTGGTAGCCTTGGCCACTGTGAGGTCATGAATGTAACAGCCACGTTGTGTCTGGACAGTATTCCTGCCCATCCTTTGGCTCTGACATTCTTCCCACCACTTCTGCAACCGTCCCTGAGGCTTGGGGAGTGTGATAGAGAAGTCTCACTGAGTGCTGAACATGCCGGTGTTGTTTATAATAGACAGAAACTGGAAATTCAGTGACCTTTCCCTGCCGCCATTACTTCTATCTGAAGGGAGCTAAGGTCCGGAACTCTGCCCATGCTGAGACTAGAACTTTCCAGTTCTATCAGGGAAGATGCACACAGGGCTGTAAAGCAGGAGAATAAAGGACAACTGAATTTCTGGCAAAGCGGATGTGCAAGATGTCAAGTACATCAGGGAAGAGCAGAGAAAGATAGCCAAAATGAAGCTTGACCTCTAAGATCATGCCCCTGTAGGGAATGTTCCAGAATGTGGATCCTGGAGCAAAGCCCTGAGATGAGACTAGGTGGGGAAGGGAAAGAAGGATCCTCAATGGAGCATCTCAGGCCCAGTCAGTGGGTGGGCCAAAGATACTGGGTCCTGAATAAAAGCAAAATGAATTTCCATCTGGAGAGAAATGGTTGAATAAATTCTTGAAATTTACAGAATTTATGTAACAGAAAATATGTAACTACTACAAAATGCTGATTAGAAAGACCTTAATAGTCTGAGAAGAATTTTATCTAATGCTGAGCATATTTATGTGCAAACAGTACATATGGCATGCATGCACTCATATATGGGTATGTGTATTTAAGTGTACATGTATGCATTCATATATATATATATATATATATATATATATATATATGTGTGTGTGTGTGTGTGTGTGTGTATGTATAAGCAACTTTAGCACAATTAAAGTCCTTAAAGGAATCACACTAAAATGCTAATAGTTTGCTTAGAAAAATAAAATGGTGATTTTTCTGTTGATTAGATTTTATTTAATGTATACATTTCATTTTCATATTTATACTTTTATATTTTAGAACTTTAGTAGAAGAACAAAAAGGAAATTAGACACGTTTATCTAAGTGCCACAGTTGGATTCTTTCAGAAACTTGCTTCCCAAGAACGAAATCTGTGTGTCTTTGGCAACAAGAGCTATTTTTAGCCTCCTAAATCCCTTCCTCAAAACATCAATTGATGAGATTCCAGGGAAAGAATGTTCTTCCCTTAGACCAGTCTTAGCTCTTTGCAAAGAATTTTAACTCTTCCAGCCTCGCACTATCATTTAGAGGACAGAACTCACTTAAAAGACATTATTTGCTCATTCAGCATAGCTAATTATGAATAATAAAGATATAATTTTTAAAAAAAGATACACACTGATGGTCAGCAGTTGCTCTGGTCATCCCCAAAGATCCTAACTCACTCCTGTGGTGAAACACATTTGTCATGGTTTGATCCAAATGTCCCCCAAAACAAATGAATGTGTTCTGAATAATTGATCCTCAGCTAATGGTAGTTTGGTTTTTACATCCTCACTGGAGCTGTGTTGTTGGGGGTGGGCTTATGAGGGTGATAAGCCAGCTTCCCCTTGACAGTGTTTAGCACACCTTCCTGCCGCTGTTTGCAGTGCTGTGGTGGAGGTGATGTCCACCCTCTGCTCATGCCATCGTTTTCCCTGCCAGGATGGAGTCTCCCCTCAAGTCTGTAAGCCTAATAAACTCATTCCTCCACAAGCCGCTTTTGCTTGAGTTCTTTCTGTGCAGCAACTACAAAGCTGACTATGACAATTTTGACACCAGGATGTGGGGTCATCTGCTGCTGCTAGAACCCTCATCTTGTGGTTTGGCCTTTTGGAAGTGATCTGTAGGAGGAATACGGAAGGATTTGAAACCTCATCCTGAGAGACGCCTCTCAGTGCTGTCAGTACAGCTTGATGGACCATTCTAGTCGGAGTTGAAAGACCTGAATGAAGTAAGAACTATGGATTGTGAGGTTTGGTTTACGAGGGTGTGAGAGAACTTTGTCAGGACTGTGCCAGAAGCAGTTTGTGTGAGAGGCTTGTTACATTCTTGCCTGCCTGTGTCCTGGGAACCTGTGAAGGGTTGCTTTACATGAAGATGGACTGGTGTGAGCAGATGGAGATGGCACAGAAAGAAATGAAATATTTGGGCCAAACCTGCTGTCCATTCACCTGCAATTGTTTGAGAGATGACAACCATTGAGATTGGGCCAGCTGGTCTGCAGTGGAACAAGAGGAAGAATGCTCTTTGAAGTTAAGGGTCTGAATGCTTTGTTCCCCCCTGGATTAACAAGTTGGTAGCACACAAGGTTCTTTGGAGTATAGCAAATGCAAGAAGAGAGGGTCATTGGATTTGCAACACAGTTTTGTTTTTGAAAAATGGCCATCAGCAATGTGAAGCAGGTGTGCTAGATTGCCTGCATGGAGCCCAATGGAGCCATGAGGATGAACTGTGGGTTGCAATGGAGACCCAATAAGATGCCAGGACTATGGATGGCTGCCAAAGTGAGATGCCAGCACCAGAAGGACTGTGAGTAGCCAAGCTGGAGGGACAGAATCGAATCTCTAAGAGACTGATTAGAATTACTGAACTTGGAGTTTGAGATTGATGCTGCCCTGCTTGTTTTAAACCTTGTATTGGTTCAATCTGTTTTTGCCATGCCTCATGTTTTGCTGTGTGAATGTTCTGTGCCATTATGGGTTTATTTTTTTGGTATTATGGCTCAATTGAAAGCTGTGGGGGCTTAGGAGCTGCACATATTATATTTACATCATGTATGATTATTAGTTTGTGGGGGCCAGGGTGGACTGTCATGGTTTGATCCAGGTGTCCCCCACAGCAAATGAATGTGTTCTGATTGATCTATCCTTAGCTGATGGCAGTCTGGGTTTTACAACCTCACTGGAGCTGTGTCATTGGGGGTGGGTTTATGGAGATTATAAACCAGCCTTGCCAGTGTTTGGCACACCTTCCTGCTGTTGTTTGCAGTGCTGTGACGGAGGTGATGTCCACTCCTCTGCTCATGCCATCATTTTCCCTGCCAGGATGGAGTCTCCCCTCGAGTCCATAAACCTAATACTCATTCTTCCACAAGCCGCTTTTGCTTGGGTTCTTTCTGTGCAGCAACTAGAAAGCTGACTGCTACAGTACATTGTTGTATTCCAGGAAGGCATACACAAGAAAGCCCAAAGCTACACATATGAGAACCAGTTTCATTCCTCACATTACATGATCCTCATTCTTACAAGTGACAGAATGTGTGCCATACAGTCCCTGAATTTGGCAAAGCTGTCAGCAGGTCATTTACAACTAGGTCATGCCCATAGCCATTCACGTGATGGACAAACCCCATGATACCACTACCAACTCTTACAGCAAGATGCTAAATTTAGAATAAAGTGCCGAAGGCCACCTCCTATCTCCTGAGCCAAATAAGGGCAACATTGAAAGTGGCATCCTAGGACAATCTCAGGAACCAATCAAGCTTGTACAAGGGCTCAAAGCATGCTTGGAAGAAGCCGTATTGTGGTGATGGTGGCAATTTGCCGAGTGGCATTAGTTCATAGATGGTTTGAGAAAACTCACTGCTTCCCATTTATTCTACTTTCTTGCTTCTTTTTTCATAATAGTTCTGAAGAAATTGGAAAAAATCAAGGATTGATGTCTAATTTTATAATATTTATTTGAGAGAGTATGAGCGAGCCAAGGCCTCTTGCCACTGCAAATGAGCTCAAGATTCATGCACCACTTTGCATTGACTTTACATGGGTACTAGGGAATCAAACCTAGGCCATCAGGTTTTGCAGGCTTTAATCACTGAGCCATCTCTTGAATCTCTAATGTTTAATTTTTTAGAATATCTTCTTTGTTTATTTGCAAGCAGAGCGATAGAAGAGAGAGAGAATGGGCACACCAGAGCCTCCAGCCACTGCAAATGGACTCCAGACGCATGCACCACTTTGCACATTTGGCTTTATGTGGGTACTGGAGAATCTCACCCAGGTCTTTAGACTTTGTAAGCATGCTGAGCCATCTCTCCAACCCCTAATGATTAATTTTTTAATTTAAGTTTTTAAAAATTGTTTTCAAATCTCCTCCAAACAACTTGGGAAATGTGATTGTGGGCTGTTGGATAAGATGAAAATGCAAATGCTCCTTAACTTAAAGAGTAAGAGGCTTACGTGATCTCATTCTCAGAAGGAAAATGCTTATATGCATAATTGGAAGGAAATCTGAAGAATAGGCAAGAGTTGGCAAGAATTATCTCTGAATAATAAAACATTTCTATATTCTTATTTTTAAATGTTTGTTGGTTTTTAACTTTCTATAATACACATATGTATATTTGTAACTCAAAATGAAAAATGTAGACTCACTAGAAATTAAGAAAATGGGACTAGAGAGATGGTTCAGTAGTTAAGGCGCTTGCCTACAAAGCCTAACAATCCAGGTTTGATTCCCCGTGTAAAACCAGATGCGCAAAGTGATGCATTTATCTGGAGTTTGTTTCCAATGGCTAGAGGCCCTTGGATGTGCTCATTCTCTCTCTCTCTCTCTCTCTCTCTCTCTCTCTCTCTCTCTCTCTCTCTCTCTCTCTCTCTCTCTCTCTCTGTCTCCCCTCTCCATTTGCAAATAAGTAAATAAAAATATTTTTAAGTAAAAAATAAAAAGCAAGGTGTGGTGGCACACTCAAAAGCTTAAACATGGGCCAGGGCCAGGCATGGTGGCGTATGCCTTTAATCCCAGCACTTGGGAGGCAGAGGTAAGAGGATCACCGTGAGTTCAAGGCCACCCTGAGACTACATAGTGAATTCCAGGTCAGCCTGAGCTAGAGTGAGACCCTACCTTGAAAAAATAAAGCTTAAACATTTTGTGTAAAATTTCAACAAATAAGGCTGGGGAGACAACTCAGTGGTTGAAAGTGCTTGTTGCACAAGCCTGAAAGCCAGAGTTCTGACCCCTCTAACCCACATAAAGCTGGATGCAAGGAGCAAACGCACACAGGCATGAATGGGTAATGACAACGTGATGACAACAGTGAAAGGTAGTCAGGAGAATCCCACAGCATGCAGTCCAACGAGTCTGGAATTGGCAGTGGCAAAACAAGGGAGCATTTCTCAAACAAGGTAGAAAATGAGGACAGACACCCTGAGGTGCCACACACATACTGTGGCACACGCACATCCATAGGCACATGCACCAGGCACACACATACACACAAAAATTTCAATAAATAAGTAAATTTTAAGATGACTTACTAAAATGGAAACATTCCCTGATTACTATTTTGCCCACCAGTAATCATAAACTTCCCAGTGAAACTCCCGTCTCCCAGTGATATTCACCCTAGTATCTATTTAAATATTTCCTCTAAAATATAACAATCGGGTCAATTAGTGACTTCAGACTTGTTTTATACTTAGGCAACCCTGAAATATTCATCTGGCATAGTTAACTAGAAAAGTAAATTATTCATTTACTGCTTCAGCTATAATGATTCCAAAGCAGCTGTTATTTACCTGGGCAACAGTCCTCAAAAGAATTCTCTGAGTCAGCTTTGGACTGCATGCTGTTAGCCCTTATGTTTAACAGATAGGCTGTACCAGCTCCAAAAACCACGCTGGACCAAGGAGCAAATAACAGTTTCAAAAGCATAATTATATACTATATTTATCTTATAGTCAGAGATACAGTAATCAGGTAAATTATTAAAAGTGTCAGGTCTAAAACCAAACAATATGACTCCCAATGAAAGAAAAATCACTTTATATGCACATAGCACCACCTTATATGCACATGTATAGTAAGGGTCATTTCTTTCCATAGATCCCTAAGAAAGGCTTATATGAGAATAATTACCTGGCTGCCTTCTAGTTTCCAAATTAAATATTTGCTCCTAGAAAAAAGTAAAAGTTACCGTGATAATCTTAATACTTGCTTCGATATTGATAAAGGATTTCCTTTCTTATATTCAGTGCCTTTTACTATTATATCTGATTTTAAACCCCATACACAGAAAGCCTGTGTATGGTTTTCAGAGTGGTGGCAGGAGTAGGGAGTACAGGGTGGAGCACACATGACAGACACTCCGCTACAGGATTCTACTGTGTCTTTGAATTCTATCCATATGAAAAATAAACAGGTCAATGGAATTGCTTCTACCAGGACAGCATGAGCCCTCCATGGATTATCTCTCCTGCTGAGTGCAACTGAAGATTCCAACAGAAACCTGGAAGGGGAAAAAAACCGCTTACCTACTGTGAAAGTAAACAAACGCAGGTGGTTTTGAGAGGATGGGTAAATCCCCCCTCCCTTTTATTCCTTTCTCAAGCATCTTTATCCAGAAGACAGACCTCAGTTTTTAGAGCTAAAATTTCACTAGAAATATGTGTTTTGCTCAGAGTTACAGGAAATGTTAACCCTACAAGATGGACTGAGTGGGAGAAATTCTAGAGAGGAAAGACCTGGAGAGAGTGGTTGTGTATGAACTCTAGGCTCTAATATCTGGGACAAGAATGCAAGGAGTGCAGGATTTTGACCAGGTTTTCAGTAATAGGCAAGGATTCCCTCCTGAAGAGTGGGCCTCAGATCCAATCGAAAAAGCCCTTGGAAGCTGGGCATGGTGGCGCACGCCTTTAAACCCAGCACTCGGGAGGCAGAGATAGGAGGATCACCGTGAGTTCAAGGCCACCCTGAGACTACATAGTGAATTCCAGGTCAGCCTGGACTAGAGTGAGACCCTACCTCGAAAAACCAAAAAAATAAAAATAAAAATAAATTTTAAAAAGCCGTTGGTTACCACCATAACAGCCACACCACTATTGCATATCTTACCTGGTTGGTCCATTCGATAGTTGTGAAGCAAGCTGAAAGGATCCACCACTAGGTAAGACTGTTGATGACGTTCTGCCCCAAACAGCTTACACAGTACTTCTCCACACTATGGCAGTTGGCTAACGGCTCAGTTCCAGTTTGGCAATTCGGTGTCCAGCAACTGATGTATAGTAATACAGCCTAGTCAAAAGTCTATAGCTGAAGCCATTGATCCTACTACTATTATTTGACTACATATATATGATGTGCTTATCAAAGTGTCCCCTAAAGATTTATAGTATGAGCCAGGTATAGTTGCACATGCCTCTAATCCCAGCACTTGGGAGACTGAGGTAGGAAGATTTCAGTGAGTTCAAGGCCAGCCTGGGCTTCAGGGTGAGTTCCAGTCCAGGTTGGCCTGGAAGAAAGTGAGACCCTGCCTTAAAAAAAAAAAAAAGTTATGTTTATGCCATAGATTAGTGCTGTTCTTATCATTGTCAGAGAAGCTTCTTTTTTCCAAAGGAAATTCAAAACTCACCAACAGGCTGAGAATAAGTATGTGGCTATGGAGTGCTCAGTGCTGAGTGAGACATCTCTAGCACACACTCCAAGGCTGGAGAGACACTGTTGAAGAGGGAACAGGAAGAATGTAAGAGCCAGAAGGTGGGAAGGAGTGCGTTGGGACACTACCCTCCAGACATAAGGTGACTGTCACATTTATGACCTCATAGCATCTGTCAGGTGTTCTTCCCTCCACAGGACCTGCACAGTACTTGGCCCATCATCATTACATCATGGATGATGACATCAAAATCAAAAAGGGACTAGGGTTCATGGAATGGGGACAGGGAAGGGGACAAAAGAAGATAATGGAAGGAGTTTTGATCAAATTACAGTATGTTCATTTATGGGAATTCTCAATAAAAAGACCAAAAAAGAATGCAAGGGACAAATGTAAACCAATATAGTAAAAACTCAGAGAATTTTCCCAAGATGTGAATGACACACATGTCTCAGACCAGCCGCAGATTCTCCTTGGTGCAGGACAGTCTCAAAGCACCATTTAAACCACTGGCCACAGAAGTAAGAGCTGGGGCATAACTAGGTTGAGAGTCTACTAAAGCAACAACATTCACATTGTCCTAAAGATTATCACAGACTCAGAACCAATCCAATGTAACACTGGTGGTGTTCAGGATATAATCTGAAATTACTTAACTGATGAGACAGGACTAATTCTCAAAGGAAAAACAACCAGCAAACGCCAACACAAAAATTACCTAGATGTTTAAATTATCAAAGAAAGACTTGAATGGAGATAGAGACAAAGGAAAATATATGTGAAAGATTCTCAATACAAACTTTTAAAATGAAAAGAGCCATTTGGAAACTTTATAACAAAAGAAATACATTAGCTAAAATTGAAAAAAAACTCCTTGGAAAGGCTCAACAGCAGAATTTAGACAGCAAAGAAAAGATTAAATGAAGATAAATTTATAGAAATTACCCAAACTGAAGAACAGAAAGAGAAGGGATTTTTTAAAAAGGAACAAAGGCTCCAGACCTTCACGACATTATCAAAAGGTGACTTTTACAAAATAATAACTAGATTTAATAAGTGCATTTTAAAAAGGTGCTGGGTTCAAGATTAATATAAAAATATCAGTTGTATTTGTTTATATCACCAAGAAACAACTACAAAATTCCATTTTAAAACTTTTCATGGGCTGGAGTGATGGCTTAGCAGTTAAAGGTGCTTGTTTGCAAAGCTATTGACACAGTCAGCAACAAGCCGCTGGGATGAATCTTCAAACCAGGCACAATTTGGGGGAGGAAAGTATTTATTGAAACTGCAGATTGAGGGGACGTTCCATAACAGCAAAAGAGGCTAGCCCTCTTTCACAGGTGCAAGCAAAGAGAGAAACCATCACCAACACCACACACACAGAACAGGAAACAGGCAAGCAGGGGACACAGAGAATTTCTTCTCCTTTATATACCCTTAGGGTGGGTCTTGCAACCCTATCCCAGACTTAATGGCTTCCTGAGTCTCTGGAATTTCCTTCCTGCATGGCCCACACAGGAAAAGATGTTTACTTCCAGCTTCTTTGAGTTTCTTTACATCCTGCCCCTTGCTAAGAGGCTGCCTTCCTGTAAACATCCTCAGAGACCTACCCAAGATAATTAAAAATATCAAGTTGACAACAAAACCTAACCATCACAGCTACCTAACGGGAGTTTAATTCCCCAGGACCCAGGTAAAGCCATATGCAAAAGTGGTACGTGAGTCTGGAGTTTGCTTGCAGCCCTAGTGCTTCTCTCCTCCCTCTCTTTTTCCTTCTCTCTCTCCCTCTCTTTCTCATAAAAAATGTTAACTTTCACACTGTCAATAAGAATAATAAAACACATAGGAATACATCTAAGATAGAGTTCAGTTGGTCGAGGGCTTGCCTACCTACATGCATGAAGTCCTGGGTCAATCACCAGCATCACATAAACTTGGCCTAGATGGTGTATGCCTATAATATGGGCACTTGGAAGGTGGAGACAGGGGATTAAAAGTTCAATATCATTGTTGGCTATGTAGGAGTTATAGGCCAGCCAAGAATATATGAGACCTTGTCTTTAAAAAATAAAAAAATAATAAAGATAATACCTCCACACTAAAAACTACAAAACATTACTGAAGAAAAATAAATATAACCTAAATAAATGAAAACATATGGCATGTTTATGGATTTAAAGACTCATTATTAAGCCTGGTGTAGTGATGTGTGCCTGTAATCCCAATACTTAGAAGGCTGAGGCGGGAAGATTGCCACAAATTTGAAGCCATCTTAGATTACACAGCAAGACTCTGTCATAGATAGATAGATAAATAAATAAATATTATTATTATTATTATTAAGGTGGCCATATTACTATAGTGCCTATACCTCATGAGATACCAATAAAATTTGCAGCCAGTTGTTCTATATACAGTAGAAATGAGCAACCTAATTCTAAAACATACGTGACAACACAAAGGGTCACAAATAATCAAAAGAATTTTAAAAAATGAAAGGAGCAAAGTTAGAGGGCCTGATTTCAAGACAATATAAAGCTCTAAAAATCAATACAATTCAGTATTGATTAAAACACAGACATGTAAACAGAATGAATCCAGAAACAGGCCCCTACACAAATGACAAATTGATTTCCTGACAAAGCTGGTAATGAAGAAAAGAAAGTCATTCCAACACGGAACTGGCCAACTGACTATCAAAAAAATTAAGGAAATGAAGCATATTCATATTCCCTTCTCTCACACATACACATAAAGAGAGCACTGACCCATATGCAAACTGAAAACAATTTCTAGATGTGGGTTGGGGAGATGGCTCAGTGGATCAAACACTTGCCACTCAAACTGGAGTAGCCAAATTTGAGGCTTCTGTAATCTCAGCGTGTTGATGAAATGGGAGGCTGAGGCAGGAGAAGTTCCTGGAAGCTCAAGGCAGACACAGCAAAGAACAGCAGAGAATCCAAAGCAAGAAACCCTTCCTCAAATGAGGTGGACAGGTGAGAACCAACCTGAAAGTTGTCCTCTGATCTCCACACACATGTGCTGGGGCATGTGAACACATGCATACACACACACACAAAACACACACATATACACTTGTACACACATGTACACACATGCACACATGTACACACACATACACACACACACTAACTGTAGTAGGAAACAGGAGGGAACTTCACAGCATTTGATTTCCTAGACAGGTCTCTAAACTCATGAACAATCAAAGGAGAAATAGAAAATTGGGCTTGGTCAAAATTTAAAACTTTTGTTCTAAGACACTATTAAAGAACAAATTAAAAGAGGGCTGCAGGGAGAGCTCAGCAGATAAAGCACTTACGGAACCACCCGAGTTCAGGAACTCCAGCACCCACGTAATGTGCCAGGCATGGCTCGGATTCCTGCAGTGCCTGCGCTGGGGAGGTGGAGACAGGCAGATCCCAGAGCTTGTGGGCTAGTTTGTCTAACTCAACTGGTGAGCTCTGGGTTTAGTGAGAGTCCATGCTCAAAAAATTAGGTGGAGAGAGAAAGGAGAAAACATCCAACTTCAACCTATGGCTTCCACATGCATGCACACTCACAGGCATCCACACACAGAGTGCTGCATGCATATGAACACACATCCATACATCGTGCACACCACATACACATACACATGCAGAAGTGAATAAAAATCAATAAAATAAAAAAAATCTTAAAAACTAAAATAAGTAAAAATAAAAAACTTAAACACAGACCAGGATGTAGCTCAGAGGTAGAGCATCCACCTAACATTCACAAGACCCTAAGTTTGAACCCAGCACCATGGTCGGGGAACAGAAAGAAAGCAAATAAGTCAAAGGCAAGTCACAAGCTGGAAAGAAAATCCTCCCAACATGCATCAGAAGACTTCTACAGAGAATTTACAAAGAACCCTTGCAACTTCAAAAGCCAAACAACTCAATTTTTGAAATGAATGAAATATTTGAAGAGACACTTCAACAAAGATAGAAGATGGCCGATATGCACACAAGAAGATACTCAGCATGATTAGTCATTAGGAAGATGCACATTCAACTCTTAACGAAGTACTCCACATTGACTGGACGGGCTAACACGGAAAGGACTGAGCATGCCAAATTCCGACAAGGATATCGATTCGAACTTCCATGCACTGCTGGTAAGACTGTAAAATGGTGCCATCTGGAAAACATTTCTGCAGGTTCTCCAAAAATTAAACACACACCTATGACATGACTCAGAAGAAACAAAGATACTTGTTCACAACAAGACTTGTGCATACAGAGCCTGGTAGTATAAGCTTAACCTCCCAAGTACTCGGGAGGCTGAGGCAGAAGGATCATAAATTCAAGGTCTACCTGGTCTACATAAAAAGGATCCTGTCTCAAAAAAAAATCCCCTCAAAAAAAAATCCAACTTAGGAACAAAAGCCATAGGTGTCTCTGTGGTTTCTCTTTCTAGTTTCTGTACAACTTTTGACCATGATGGGTAAGCAATTAACAAACATTCCCTCAAAGCACAGAGTTGTCATACGCTGGAGAGAATGGGGAGAGATTGCTAATCACATAAGCAAAGGGCTTTGGCTTGGATTTGTCTTCAGAGGATATGATTTAGAGCTGAGATGTGCCATATCTCTGAGCTCACTGAAGGGCCATGCCCTTAGGAAAAGGTTGGGAGTGGGAGGATTCACATACTGGCCCAAAATGAAAATAAAGAATGAATAAATAATTCACTTGCTGGTCCCAGGAGAAAATAAGGAAGATTGCTTAGGGAAAGATCTCTGAGAACACATAACCACCAATCTAGCTTCATATGGATTTGGGATTTCAATTTATCCCTGTAGTCAGTGAACCCCAAAATAGATAAATTAACTTAAAAAGTGGTCCAACCTGGAAATATCCCTGAGGCAAGGCATTTGGCAAGAAAAGCAAAATTTACTGTGTATGGCAAAAATCCTTAACCAACCCTCACAGAATGCCTTTAAAAACACCCCACTGAAAGTGGGTTCACAACACAAAATAACAAGATCCAGGAGAAAGGTAGAAAGGCAGGATGTGTGCACATGTATAACGCTTGAGTAATACTGTGGCTAAGTATTAAAATTTTAAGCAGGGTAAACTCAAGTAGTCAATAAAATCTGATGCTTTTTCCTCAGTGATACCTGGGAGTGCCAGGTGTGGTAGCGTACACCTTTAATCCCAGCACTCAGGAGACAGAGATAGGAGAATGGAATCTCCATGAGTTGGAGCCCAGCCTGAGACTACATAGTGAAGTCCAGGTCAGCCTGGGCTAGAGTGAGACTTTACCTCAAAAAAAAAAAAAAAAATGCTGGGCATACAAGGCTCTTGGTTGCCCACCAGAACTAGATGTGCTGCAGGTCACTGAGAAATCAAGCTGGAGCTGAGCTGGAAGCCTCCTCCCTGTTGACTAGCAGTCAGGATGCTGGAAGGAACTATGCAGCAGGGAGTCTTGGGAAAGAGACGTCACCAGCAGTGTTAATCAGCAGTGGATAATGGCTGGCCAGTCAGGCCACATGTGCCAACCGGTGTGATAGTGGCCTGGCTATGGTGGGGGAAACCAACTGCTCTGAGGCTTGTTGGAAAGCACACATGCCTGGTCAAAAGCCCAAGATTTTATTTTTTTTTAAAGTATGTCATATATATTTATATGTGCATATAACAAAGTATGGGAATGCATGTACCAACTTACTAAAGAATTTGGGAAGAATTGATAGAAAAGTGTTTTTTTGATGTCACATATTGTTTGGATACTTTTTTTCTTTATAAGGATTTGTAGCATTTAAAATAAGCTATTCTAGGGCTGGAGAGATGACTCGGCGGTTAAGGCACTTGCCTCCAGCGCCTAAGGCCCTGGGTTCAATTCCCCAGGACCCACATAAGCCAGAACCACAAGGTGCATTCTCTCTCTCTCTCTCTCTCTCTCTCTCTCTCTCTCTCTGTATCTCTGCTTGACAATGAATAAAGTATTAAAAATAAATAAATAAACTATTCTAGAGGGGTTTTGTTTATAATAAAAGCAGCTATTTGTCACTGAAAATAATGGACAAAATCCTATTTTCTAATTTTTTTTCAGAACTTCATTTCTTAGGGCTGTTGGCCACAAGAAAAGTCAAGCACAGGGTTCTGTGAAAATCCCGTTTTCACGCTTCTCTTAGCTTGAAGTCACCTAAAATGTAATTTCCCAAAAGCTATGTTTCAGAGAACAGTGTTCATTGAGAAGAACTTGGAAATGATTTGAGAGCTGGCTGAAGGTCACAGCTGCCTTTCACAGGAAATTTCATAGTCATGTCCCAAAGAGATCAGGTCCCAACCCAAGAAATGATGTGACCACCCCCTCCTGTGCTTGCCTTAGGTTTCATCAGATAATCAAAGAAATTCTAGTCAAAGCAGAATGGTTAGTTGTATATAAAAATATATGAATAGCAAAAGACTAGCAATCATATGACATCTTGAAGAACTGAGTTATCTGAGATGTCTTGTTCACATATGTATGAAGATGCCATGATGAAACCAACTACTTTGTATTCTACCCTAAAAAATCAATGTCTTAAAAGATCATATTAAAAAATAAGATGTCATGCTAAGCACGTGACCTTTAAACGCCACCAAGAAACAATTTGCTATGTTACAAAGATGAAAGCCTTGATAGAAATAAGGGGCATATAAATAGCATGAGGGGTATGAAAAAAATTTCCAAGAGAGTATTTCAGAAACGAATAGTGTTGGGCAAGGTGGTTTATGTCTCTAATCCTAGCACTTTGAAGACTGAGGTAGGAGTATTCCCATGAATTTGAGGCCAGCCTGAGCTACAGAGTAAGTTCCAAGTTAGCCAGGACTAGAGGGAGACCCTGATTCAACCCCCACCAAAATAAAAACTAGTTAGGCTGGCTGTGGTGATATTTTAAAATCCTTTGTATTTAATCCCAACACTTGGGAGGCAGAGGTAGGGGGATCACCATAGTCCCAAGCCACTCTGAATCTACAGTGAATTCCAGGTCAGCCTAGGCTAGAGCAAAACCCTACCTCGAAAAACCAAAAAAAAAAAAAAAAAAGGATAATTAACTAGGCATGAAGGCACATGCCTAAAAAATCAGTCTATGAGACAGACAGGAAGATCAGGGGTTCAAAGTCATCCCCAGCTACCTAGAGAGTTTGAGGTCAGCCTAGCCTGTATGAAATGTAAATAAAAAAATAAGTCTAGGGCTGGAGAGATGGCTTAGCGGTTAAGGCATTTGCCTCCAGTGCCTAAGGCCCTGGGTTCAATTCCCCAGGACCCACATAAGCCAGACCCACAAGGTGGTGACCCTGGTGCATATTCTCTCTCTCTCTCTCTCTCTCTCTCTCTCTCTCTCTCTCTCTCTCTCTCTCTCTCTCTCTCTGCTTGAAAATGAATAAATAAAATATTTTTTAAAAAAATAAGTCTAGCATTTGAAAAACTAATTTTAACTGGGATACATGTCCTAATACATATCTGAATTGTGGAACCAAGTGGACTCTATAGTTTCTTTTTAACAAAATTTATCTACCTACTGGACAAATTTGAAACATATGAAATGCCAAAAAGAACAAGCATGACATGACCCACAAAAAGTCAGAAATAGTGGCCCATGCATGTAATCTCCGAGCTGGAGAGGCAGAGGCTGGCTGATCCCTGGGGCTCAGGGACCAACCATTAGTCGAGTTCCAGGCCAATGGGAGATCCTCACAAAAGAAGAAAGTGGACAGCACATGAGGACAACACCCAAGGCTGTCCTCTGGCCTCCACACTTGTGCACACACACAAAAGAACAGAGGATTTAAAGATATCGAATAAGTGGGTCCATTGTGATAGTCAAAAAAAGGCAGGCGTTGGGGATTTAGCCCAGTGGATGAGCATCTGCCTACCAAGTGCAATGCTGTAGGTTCAGTCCGTAGCACTAGAGAGGGGAGGAAAGGAGTGGGGAGAGAATGAGAGGAAGAGAAAGGAGCTCTTTACTTAGAAAATCAAGGAATAGGCTGGAGGGATGGCTCAGCAGTTAAGGCACTTGCCTGCAACGCCTAACGACCAGATTCCCCAGTACCCAGGTAAAGCCAGAGGCAAAAAGTGGCACATGCATCTGAAGTTTGTTTGCAGTGGCTAAAGGCCTGGTGCACCCATTATTTCTCTGTCTCACTTTCTGTCCCCCTCTGCTTCCAAATAAGTAAAAATAATAATAATAATAATAAAAGCTGTTGCTATTTCCATTATTTAAAAAATCAAGGAATAAAAGTAGAAGAAAAATTTGAAATACTACCATTTTGTATCCCCACAGCCACTTAACCTGAGGCTCACTCCTAAATTCAGTACAGTGGAGCAAGCTGAGGTTTCTTGATGTGAAACAATAAAAGTTCACAAAGCTCCTAGAGAAATCTTGCCAAGAATATTTAACATAAATCCAAGCAGGCCTCACTCTGCTTATGAGAAATGGAGGGGCTAGATGCTAAAATACAACATAAGAAAACAACCAAGCCCAGAAAGTAGGCCCTTTTTGTATGACAACTGTTCTTTTAAAAACCCAACGCCATTTTTTGTTAACATGGGAGACCATTCTTATCTCAACTACAAAGACTAGGAACCTAGCACCAACAATGCCCAACTTGGGTTGAATCCTGGCTGGGAGTGGAAGAGAACTGGAAACTGCCATTTTAAAATTCATGAAAGAAACGTATGAAAGCACGAAGGGGGTTAAGTTGGGGGGGGGGGGCACAAGGGAAGAAGAGGAAGGGGGAATGAGGAAGGAAACAAAAATATCTGTATAAAAAGGCCATAATGAAACCTAATTCTTTGTAAAGTAATAAAAAATTTAATTTAAAAAATTCTTGGAGGCCAGGTGCAATGGTGCACTCCTTTAATCCCAGCATTTGGGAGGCAGAGGTAGGAGGATCGCTGTGAGTTCAAGGCCAGCCTGAGACTACCTAGTGAATTCCAGGTCAGCCTGGGCTAGAGCAAGACCCTACCTCAAAAAAAAAAAAAAAAAAATCTTGGGGCCTGGGGAGATGGCTCAGCAGTTAAAGGTGTTTGCTTGCAAAGCCTGCTGCAGGCCTGGTTCAATTCCCCAGTCACTCACATCAAGTCAGACAGGCATTCAATTGCAGCAGCAAGAGACACACATAAAACACACACACATGCAAATAAATAATCTTTTAATTCTTGGTATAGATTGATACAGGTCTGTAATCCTAGCACTCAGGAGGCAGAAGCAAGAGGAATGTGAGTTCAAGGCCAGTTTGGGCTAATGAATTTGAGGTCAACCTTATCTAAATCAGACCTTGTCTTGAAATGCCAAAAACAAAAAATTTTTTTTAAATGGAGATATTTCAATTTAACTATTTGATGAATTCCTATTTTCCTTAGATGTGATCATATTGGAGATTCTTCTTGTTCTTAAGAAATGTGTGCTTTAGTTTTCAGACATAACATACATTAAAATAATATACAGTGTATGATGGGTACAGATCAGTATATCTTTGACCTACAAAACCAGTAATGTGGTTTGGCCTCTTGTACATAGAGTTTAAGCAAAAAAGACAAAATGTTAGCAACTGTTGGATCCAGGTGGTGCCAATACGGGTGTTGCTGTATCAACATCCCAATTTTTCCATATATTTAAAAAATTTTATAATGAAAGTTGTGGCCGGGCATGGTGACGCACGCCTTTACTCCCAACACTCAGGAGGCAGAGGTAGGAGGATTGCCATGAGTTCAAGGCCACCCTGAGACTACATAGTGAATTCCAGGTTGTGTTTTCCCTAAAAGACAACTAAAGCCAGGCATGATGGTGTAGTGGTCAAGAAGGTTGCTTAAAAGTCCAAGTCTACCTGAACTACACGGTGAATCCCAGGTCAGCTTGGGATAGTGTGAGACTCTGCCTTAACAAATAAACAGAAATTTACCTTAAATTTTAAATTCTATATAAGTGGCTTGCTTTTCTAACTTCACTTATTATCTATTCTGAGCATATTAAAGCCTCTCTTAATTATTGCAAATAATATTCTAAGGCCAAAAAATACCTAATATAAATCTCACAAATAACACCAATAACCAGCACAAGACTTATAGGTGTAAACATCTGGTTTTATACCCAAATAACAAACCTAACAGCAGTAAAACAAACTGTTTTATTACAGCATATAAGGTGTTATATTAAATTTACACAATGAAATATATATATAAACACATACTGCTTATATCATACAGTAATTTTAACAACAGGAAATTCAAAACCTACTACTCATGCACAAAACATGCATATATTGGTATTGTTTTAAAAAGCAATTTTACACAATACTGTTTACCAAAAAATCTTTCTTGTTATTTTTATTTTTTTTACAAAAAAAAAAGCCCTTCCAGATAGGTGAGTGGTCCAATCTGGACTGGATTGCACTAATGCTGAGCGCAATGCTTAGATGGCACAGTGCCCATAAAAAGTGAATTTCTCTGCACCCAAGGACCAAAATTTTATCTCAAAGGCAAGTCCTCTAAGGGACAAATAGTTGTATTGGCTTCAAGAAAAAACGAGAGAAAGGCATCAAAAATTGCTGGATATACGGCCCAAGAAGGGTTACTGTGACCAAGGCCGAGGCACTGGAGGGGCAGGTTCCTGTGAATCCTTTTGGAAGGCTTGCCAGTCTCCCTACCCAGGTTGCCACTTCTGGAGCTAGGGTTTGGTCTAGAAGTTCTGAGTTCAGTACACCAACAGTTTTGAGAAGAAAATAGAATGGGGAAGACAGCTGAGAAGTGTAGGTAGACTTTATTAAAAAACAAAACCCCAGAGAACAATGCCTGCTTCTTGGCACATGGGATTCTGCCCTTTCAGAGACCCAGCTCTAGAAAATCAAGGAGCACACGGACACAGACAGACGTCTAGGGATTGCACCCGAATATCGCTGGCATCAAAGGGTAGCATCGCAATACACTTCCAACATCAAAGCCTACAGTGTGCCTGCCAGATGCTCAACACGCACACACTAAACATGGACTGACCACCGTCACCACCACTGCGACCTCCACGCTGACTTCTAACTCAGCACAGCCTTTACCTTCCCTTCAAGGCACTGGTGTCCAGACACGATCGGGAGACGCCGTTTATCTTGGCTTTATCTTAATGCACGGAGAGCATCGGATGGAATCCTTGCACACACATCATCATCATCATCATCATCATCATCATTATTCTCCAAGCCTCGTTGCACCGCGATGCTGCTCAGACGGTGGTCATGAGCTTCAAGGAGCCCGAGCGGAAGCGGAGGATCTTCTTCTTGAGCTGATGCGAGGCCTTGATCTTGACGAAGGCTTTGGGGTGCCCGCGCAGGTCGGGGGGCGCCGGGATGGGCAGGGTCTGCACGAGCTGCGACCACAGGAGGCCCGCGCTCTCCTCCGAGTCGCTGGAGGTGCTGCTGTCGGCCGCCAGGTCGCCGTCGCTCACGCTCGACTCGCTGTCGCCGAAGCAGTTGGTGGTGTAGTTGCTGCGCTCGTCCTCGCTCGTGTCCAGCACCGTGGAGTGGAAGAGCGACTCGCACTCGGCCGAGTACTCGGAGTCGCTGGCGGCGAAGGCGGCGTAGGGGCCGCCGTAGGGCAGCGCCACGGGCCCCGGGAAGGCGCCCACGTGCTCCCTGCGTGCCCTGCGCACGCGCCGCAGCGCCTCCTCGTAGGACACCTCAGCCGACGACTTCCAGCGCCGGTAGTCGGTGCGCTTGTGCTTCGGCTTGGCCACCACGGCTTCCCGTCCGTGCCCGTGACCCTTGACCCCGGCGCGATGGCCGCCGGGAAGGCCGGCCTCGGACATCCCGCCGCCGCCGCCGCCGCCGCCGCCGCCCCCCCGCCGGGCCTTGGCGGAGGTTTTCTTGAGTTTCTTGTGGGCATCCAGGTCGTCGGGGAAGCGGCACCTCCGGCTCGGGGCCCGGCTCCGCTCCCGGACGGCGGGCGGACCGCGCTCGGGGCCCTGGCCGCGGGGCTTGAGCGTGGAGCTCCTCGGCGTGCCCGCCACGCCCCGGTGTGCGCGGTGCGGCCTGACACCCGGCTGCGGCCTGACACCCGGCTGCGGCCCCGGCCCCGGGGCGAAGGGAGGTCTCCCCGCGGGCGCTTCCTCCTCGGCAGCAGCGGCTGGCACCTGCACCGGCGCGGGCCTTGGCTTCCTGGGGGGCTGCCCCGGGGGGCTCTCCTTCGGGGACTCGGCGGGAGCCGCCTTGGCGGGCCGGGGCGGGTGCTGCGGGCCTTGGGGGTCCTGGGGCCGCTGTCCCCCCGCGGGCGGGACCCCCGCGGCCCTGGCGCACACGCTCCCGTTCCGCAGCAGCCCCTTGGTGGGGTCGGCGGCCGTCACGCTTGTCCTGGGCTGGTGGGTCCGTACCGGGTGGGTCTTCTTCTGCACCAGACTCAGAATGTAGCCGTCCATTCTCTTCCTGGAGGAAGGCCGGGCCGCAGGTCCCGGGGCGCCCGGGGCTGGGAAGGAGCTGTCCGCTGGGCCGGTGTCCAGCCCGGCGCCCACGCAGCCGTCCCCGGCGTGGCTCCCGAGCCTCTCCTCCTCCCGCAGACCCAGGAGGAACATAGGGCTCTGCACGGCCACGGCGTGGAGAGGGCTGGGGTAGCGATACACATCGTTCCCGTTCCTAGACACCAGATCACACTGGTACTTGGGGTTCACATCTGCAATGACACCAAGGGGATTAAATGGTGGTGTGGAGGGGGGACGGCCAGCTGCCCCCGAGGCCTGGTCTTCTTTCCACTCCAGCCATCCTAGGAGATCTGAAAAACATGCAGAGGACACTCTGAAGAAACGAGGGAGCCACACCCACTGGGTTCTTTGGCCAGTTTTCAGACATGCTTATGATTAGACAGAAGACCAGATGATTAGAAAATATTCTACAAATTTACATAAAGAACTGAAACGTGGAAAAATAACAAAAACTTGACAAAAATAGGACAAAATGTCTTTGAATGAAAAGTATTCAGCCATTCAGAATGCGTCCTAACTACTGAGTCATTTAGGGAAAACACTTTATAAGGATTACTGGAAGCCATGAGGCAGTATCAGAATATGGCTATACATTTGGTTGGGTTTTTGTTTTTTTGGAGGTAGCCCAGGCTGACCTAGAATTCATTATGTAGTCTCAGGATGGCCTCAAGCTCTTGACAATCCTCCTTCCTACCTCTACCTCCTGAGTGCTGGGATTCCCCAGCTGGTTATAAATTTTACTAAGATTGTGTACGGTGCAAAGAAAGTCCGAGATGAATTATATCAAGATTCTGATAGTACCATCTCAGTTTGATGAGGAAAAAGAGATGTATACTTTCTTCTTAATTTTCTAAATCATCTACAATAATACATATATAACAAAAAATAAATAAAAATTTTGGGGGAGTCTACTGTCCCTTCTCTGTTCCTGGTTTTCCTCTAAAATACTCTGGATAAACTGCTTTCTGTAGACTTTTTTCTCTTTCCAATTTTTAAACCCAATTCCTATTGACATCTATTCAAATATAACTACTCTTTGGAAGATAAAACTTCAATAGAGATTAATAAAATTTAAATAATATTTACTTATTTTCAGAAGTTATATTGAAAATGGTATTTTTAAAAGGATAAGGAATTCTTGATAATATTTTAAATATTGAGTGGTAATAGCAATGGTATTTTCTTATATTGTAGCATGTAGGATGCCAAATATAATGAATCATGCTCTTAAATGTTGATTTCTTAACTTGGTGAATATTATAAATAAAAATGCCTTTTTGACCTTCAGTTAGTAGGTAACATCAAAGTTGAACTCACCACTGATTTTTCCTCCACTATGTTAATTTATTCAAATATTCAGAACCTACTGTGTGCCAAATTCTGTGTTAACTGCTTAAGGGAAAGCTCTCTGAACTTCAATAACCAGCTGTCTTGGAAGAGAGGAGAAACTTTTCTAGTTAACAGCCTTTCCTTTTCCATCTCTTCTTCCCCACCACCCTAAATCTTATCTTTACCTTAAGGCCACATTTGCCTACACTTTACCATGTACCCCTTTATTTACAGTAGAACAAAACAGACATCCCCTCTCCTAATGGCTCAATTAGGTGAGTATATGGCATTTTCAAGAGCCACGGGTCTGTCTTCAAGGAAAGCCTGTACTAAAGTGCCTTTTAATGGGTTTATATAAAGTTTCGCTCTGAAACCAGATCTGCAGAGTGAAGGGGAGCAATTACCAATGAACTTGAGTCCCAGACACTAGATAACAGCTCTGCTTTCCCAAATGATTGCTGCTGACAACACACTACAAATACAAAGACACAACCAATTAGCAACCTCAGCCTTTAGTATGACTTTTGCCTTGCCGAGGCTCAAAGCCTTGCACCCAAATGCAAAACAAACAAATCTGGGTGCAGTCTTCTGCACGTTCTTACAGCAGCCCTAATCTTTATATTATCTCTGTTCTTCCAAGAAAGCCAAATATAACAAGACTAAGGAGGGAGTTCTGACTTTTAGCAACAACTTTGTCATTTTTGAGCAGATGGAGAGCTTCTGACAATAAGCTTTATAAGCCAAAATTCTTTCTCTATTAGATGAGATGGCTGAATACAACAATTTCTAAATTCCCATGATGTGGAAGAAAAACATGAACTTGGTAATTAAACCTGATCTTGAAATCTGCCACTCCCTAACAACATGGCCTTAAATGACTCAATCACCTCACTTGGCCTCCTTTTTCTTGGTCGTCTTTTTCTTTTTTGATACATTAAGCAGAGCTAACAACAACTACACCTTGAAAAACTACTGGGAGAACTCAAAAGAAGAAACTGCATGCAGAGCATCTAGTAGTATGATGACACATAGCAGATACTCGGAAATTCTCCCGGTGCCCATGTGATCTCTGGAATCCGAAAGGAGCTGTGGGAAATCCCTTCCCATGGAGTAGACAGAGTAGGGAACATGGAGGAGCACTGCTCCCAAGTGCTGAACAGTTCTTAAAGTCGGAGTTAGAGGAGGAAAACAGTTTCAGAATGAGGGATGTAGTTCAATGGGAAAATGCTTAACTGTAGGACATGAAGAAAAGGAGGGAGGGAGAGAGGGAAAGAAAGCAGGATGGGGTAAAGGTGTGTTTAGTGTGTGCAAAACCCTGGATTCAATCACTAGCACCAAAAAGAAAGGAAATGCAGACAGTCAAGCTGAACAGCAGGAACTCGAGATCCAAGCTCAATGCCTGGAATATCATGACGGTTCTAAAGTTACAGTGCTTTGTTACTTGGGAGTGCCAAATGCCATCCAGAGGATGGGGCTTGTTCTAGATGTTTACCTAGATTAAACTGTGGGTTCCAGATGTAACTACCACTAAGTACAGGAAACAGGTGAACTTGTTTTTCCATAAGAAGATTGGAGCTAGACTTCCTTTGTTGTCCCCTCCCCCACCCTTCCAGTTAAGATTTCTGTCAGTGCTAAAAATTCTTACCTGCAGATTTGAGACAACCATCTGAGATCGACAAGGTTGCCTCCAAGGGGCTGCAAAAGCAGGTGCTGGAATGACAACTGGACAAACATTCACTGAACACCGAGTTAGAGGAATTTGAAAGGGATCCTGAAGCTCCATCACTGAGTTCATAAAATCCTACAAAAAAAAAAGATGGTTGGAATCAAGGTGATATCACAGAAATCCACACTCATACTTAAAAAGACACACAGTGGCTGGATGACAGAGAAGTGCTCAAGCATGAGAACCTGAGTTCGGATCCCCAGCACTCACAGAAAATACCAAGTGTGGTGTTCTGGCCTGTAATCCCAGCACTGGGGAAGAGACTGGCTAACTAGCCTAATCAGTGAGCTGACCCTGTCCTAAAGAATAAAGTGGAGTGTGATTGAAAAATGCACTCAAAATCAACCTCTGGCCCCCACACACCCAATTTGTGCACACATACATGCAAGGGAAAAAAATCATCTAGAAAAAGGCAATAGTAGATTTTGGATTTTTTTCTTTTCTTTTGAAGAAGGTGGAGAATGATGCGTTTCCACACCTTGGATTTTACAGTCCTGATTTGTAGTTTTATTTCAAAACTTCCTTAAGAAAAGGCAAAAATAATGTAATTATGGATATTTTTCAAAGTCACTCTCATTCTCTAGTTGGCCTTCCTCCTTAATCCCACCTTTAAAGATGTATAAAAAACGAACTGGCATCTGCCAGAACCTCAATTTTATCATGAATGTTCCAAACGGAATGACTTTAAGAGAAGCTTGATGTTCATACCTGTCATCCCTGCATCTGGGAAGCTGAGGCATGAGGAAAATATCAAGTTTGGGTTCAAGGCCAGCCTGACCTACACAGTGACTTCCAGTTTATAACTTGGGCCACAGAGTGAGACCCTGTCTCAAAAACAAGAAACAGGGCTGGAGAGATGGCTCAGCGGTTAAGGCACTTGTCTCCAGTGCCTAAGGCCCCGGGTTCAATTCCCTAGTACCCACATATGCCAGACCCACAAGGTGGTGGCCCTGGTGCTCTCTCTGTCTCTCTCTCTCCTTGAAAATGAATAAATAAAATGAAAAAAAAAAAAAGCTGGGCGTGGTAGCTCACGCCTTTAATCTCAGCACTCGGGAGGCAGAGGTAGGAGGATTGCCGTGAGTTCAAGGCCACCCTGAGAACATAGTGAATTCCAGGTCAGCCTGGACTAGAGC
>PVHP010011156.1:0-45729 GCA_004024765.1 Zapus hudsonius
GAGAAAGAGAGGGAGGGAGGGAGGAAGGAAGGAAGGAAGGAAGGAAGGAAGGAAGGAAGGAAGGAAGGAAGGAAGGAAGGGAAGGAGAGAGGGAGAGAGGAAGGAGAGTGGGTGTGTTTCCACTTCCTCCCCAGGCCACTGCTCCAGCTCTGGCCTGCGCTGGTCAGTGTGCTTTGCCAGTCTCAGGCCCCACCAGCCAGGGGGCCACTTGTAAAGACCCGCCACCCCGTGGGGACGCTGGACTGCCTGGTGGCCATGCCTGATGGCGCCTGCACCCCGCCCTCCGCACTTCCCTCCTGGGCGCTGGCCCACCTACCTTCCTTTCTTTTTCTTCACAAGACCTTTCAGTGGCTTATTTTCATATTAATCCCACACTGCTCATTTCCAGGTTTGGGGATTTTTTTCTTGTTTTTCCGAGGTAGGGTCTCACTCTAGCCCAGGCTGACCTGGAATTCCCTCTGTAGTCTCAGGCTGGCCTCCAACTCACGGCTGTGATCCTCCTACTTCTGCCTCCCAAGTGCTGGGATTACAGGTGTTCACCACCATGCTCAGCCTCCCTTTTTTTTTTTTTTAAATTGAAAATTGTTTATTTATTTGCATACATCTAAGTCGCAGGGAGACTCTCTCTAGTCACAGAGGCTCCTGGGACACAGCTAGAGCTCATGGGCTTTCTCTGCCCTCCTTGTGGTTGGGTAATTAAGGAGCATAGCAGCTTTCTACCAGGCTGACCTGAAGACTGTGGGGAAGCCATTTCCTGGTGGCATCTCTGTGGTGCTATGGAGGATCCAGCCCACAGTTCCCTTGAGGAGAGAGCAAGAGCCGGAGCTACCTTCAGCCAGGTGCTTTCCAGCCCCAATGGGAACACAGGAATGCTGGGAGCAGAGCAGAGAAGTCCAGAGAGTCTGGAGGAGGAAGTTCAAAGGGTAAAGTGCTCTCCACCTTAGTAACTCCCAGGTAAACAGCAGCCCAAGTCCAGGTGAGAGACCGGGAGGAGCCGGTGGGGAGATTACCTATTACCCAAGGAGGTGGCGGGTTAGAAGATTTCTCTGTTTCCACAAACACTAGTCATCGTCCCCACCTCTCTGTAATCATTACGGGACATCATTCTCTTAGGAGACCTGGGCCTGGAGCTGCTCCAACCGAGCACATGGTGGGGCTCTTCAGCCACCCCAGGAGCCTTGTCACACCGAGTTAGGAAGTTTCCAGCATGTGACCACACTGTGACACACTCAGCAGCGTGTGGGCCGTGGACATGAGATTGGAGAGTCTCGTGGGAGTTCAGAACCTCAGCCCAGAGGCCGGGGATTAGTGGTTTTCTTCTGCTCCTCTTAGGAGCCCAAAATAGAACTGTGCCCTTTGTCCTTGAGCCTGGCGACTGCATGTGGGTGTCGGCGACCACAGGCCTCTTTGCTCCTTTGTCGCAAATGTTCCCTGTGCCTCTGACTGGCAGCCATCGTCCCTGTGTGTGGTGAGGGTGACTGTCAGCCCTGGCAGAGGAGCTCAGGGTGTGCCCCTCTGTGGGACACCCAAAGCCTTGCCCAGCATTGCTGACACCAGCCTGGGGCACCAGCATGTCAGTTTCGAAGTGGGCCTCTCCCATGCCTTCAAGAGCTCAGGTCAGGTGTGGATGCTGTTTGTTCGCCATTGGGGGTACCATGGGCTGGCTTGGCTGATTGGTCCCCTCAAGCTGACTGTCACAGCTCACAGCTCTCCTTGCCACTCTGTCTCTAAGACATGCTGACCACCTCCAAACCTATAATCACTGTCCCTTGGGATTACTCTACAACCCACCCACATCTGTGTAACAGTGTTACTAAACACTGTTGGAATGTGCACTGTCTTTGCAGGGGCCTTGACTCATATGCATCCATGTAATGTGTATATGTACAGGTGTGTATGTATGCGAACATGTAACATACAATATACACACAAAGACACACATATCTCCACCATTCCTCCTTGCAAGGCCCTCTGATGCCTCTCCTGTCCCATCGAGTGTCTACAGAATGTCCATGTCACTCAGCAAACCTGCCTCATGACCCACTGTTGTGTCCTGATCCCCAGTGAGAAAGGCACTGTCATACACTCAGCTGGCCAGAGTGTGTGGCAGAGGTCAGCATAGAGAATGGCCTGGGTCCCTCAGGTGACTCCCTCAAAGGAATATAATGTGGACTTCCCTACAGGGGTCCCAAAGGGGCTCGGTCCTTTCTCTGGTCATTCCAGCCCCCTGTGTTGGTTAGAAACACCTGAGCTGCCTCACTATGACCCAAGTGTAAATGTTAGAACACTCACTAAGAGAGGGCTGTGTCCACCCGTCAGAACTTTCCTCCAGAGAGAATCCTACCAGGGCCTGCACTGCCCTGGAGCTCAAGTTAGCCGAGCTCGGAGCTCGCTGCCCCAGCGCCTCTCCAGGGTGACCTGCCTCATTGCCTCTCCTTGTCCCCACCTTCTGTGACCCATCCATCCATCAAGCCTCTTGTTCTGGTCCCTTCTGTGGCTGAGCAATTGAGACCTCAGAATTCATACTCTTGTAGTGGTGGGTGTCAGCTGCTAGGGGTTTGAATATGTCCCCTAAAATTTCATGTGTTGAAAACTTAATCCCCAAATGCTTATGCTGATAGCATTTACGGGTGCAGCCCTTGGGAGGGAATGAGGATTAAATGTGGTCCTGGGGGTCAGAACCCCAGCAAGGCATTAGGAGCCTGTACCTCTCTGTGTCACCATGTTGTGGCACAAGAGGGCCCTCCCTGGATGTCCAGCAGATGACTTTGGACTCCAGCTTCTTATAGCCAAAAAATAAACGTTTATTACTTATAAACTACGCAGTCTCAGGTATGTTGTTATGGCAACAGGAAAACAGACTAAGACACCTGTGTTCCTGTGTTCATGATGGTGTCCCATGGCTGCCTGTAGGTAAGTGGCACAAGTGTCTGGGTGAAACAAGAACTTTCTACTTTACCTTCCAGTGGTCCAGTGGTGAGTGCCCCAAGTGTGCCCAGTGGCGAGTGCCCTGAGCATGCCCAGTTGGACATCTATGGAGAGCATCTATTGTTTTGCACATTACCAGATGGCATTGCCTCCTCTTGGTCTTCAGTGTCTGCACAATGGAAGCCTCTTAGTTTAAGTTTGTGATGGTGGGTGTTATGGTTTGATCCAGGTGTCCCCCACAAACAAATGAATGTGTTCGCAGTGATCCATCCTCAGCTGATGGCAGTTCGGGAATTAAAACCACACTAGAGCTGTGTTGTTGGGGGCAGGCTTATGGGGTTATACGCCAGCTTCCCCTTGGCAGTGTTTGGCACACCTTCCTGCCGCTGTTTGTAGTGCTTTGGCAGAGGTGATGTCCACCCTCTGCTCATGCCATCATTTTCCCTGCCAGGATGGAGTCTCCCCTTGGGTCTTTAAGCCTAATAAACCCATTCCTCCACAAGATGCTTTTGCTTGGGTTCTTTCTGCACAGCAACTAGAATGCTGACCGCAACAGTGGGCATAGCTGCTGTGGTTAGAATGTGTCCCCCGAGGTTCCCCGAGGTTCAGTGTTAGAAACTTACCCCCCAATCCCAGCATTTGGAGGTGGCTGTGGGTCTGCTGGGCCAGGACACCTCAAAGACAAAGAGCTGGTGCTCGCAGAGGGTAATGTCAAAGGTCAGAAGAGCAAAGTGACAAGTGGCCCAGAAACCATCTGTGAGTATATGCATGTGCTCTGTGGATGGACTGTACCTGCCCATCAGCTCTCACCCCCTGAGGCACAACAGTGTCCTTCCTCCTAGGTAACTTGCCACCCACAGTGCTCAGGGGACGACTTACTCCATGGCTACCCTGGTAGAGGTGTTTGCTGACAGATGAGGACAGAGGATCAGCCTCCTTCTAAAGAAGGGAGGCCAGCTGGGCGTGGTGGGCACGTCTTTAATCCCAGCACTCAGGAGGCAGAGGTAAGAGGATTGCTGTGAGTTCAAGGCCACCCTGAGACTACATAGTGAATTCCAGGTCAGCCTGGGCTAAAGTGAGACCCTACCTCAAAAAACCAAAAATAAATAAATAAAATAAATAAATAAAGAAGGGAGGCCGGTGGGGACCTCAGACCATGGGGAAGTGACTCCGACTCCGGGCACTCACCAGATCATGGCGGGGTGACTCAGCTGCCCGCTGACAGATAGACCTCAGTCCTCAAACCCGGCCCTTCCCTTTTCTTCCAGGAACAATAACAAACCCTGCTCTGTGCTTTGGTTGCCATAGGAACTAGAAAACACTTGATAACATAGAGCTTCTGGACAGGTGGGCATGAGCAGGTCTGGATCACAAGCCTTTCCCGTCCTGGCATCTCACCTATTTGGAGCAGGTTAGGTAAACAGCTGGGGGGAGGGGAGTCATGCTGCCATTGGAACTGACCGATCTAGGAAGTCCGGGCCGTTTCATGTCTACCCATGGGATCTAGCCCAAATCCCCACTGGAAAGAAATGGGATTTCTTTTTTTTAAAAATATTTTATTTATTCATTTTCAAGCAGAGATACAGAGAGAGAGAGAGAGAGAGACAGAGAGACAGAGAGACAGCGCACACCAGGGCCACCACCTTGTAGGTCTGGCTTATGTGGGTCCTGGGGAATTGAACCCAGGGCCTTAGGCACTGGAGGCAAGTGCCTTAACCGCTGAGCCATCTCTCCAGCCCTGAAATGGGATTTCTTGTAAGCGATAGGATCTCAAGTCTCATTTGGAAGATCCTGAGGATGCTGTGGTATCCCGCCACCTGCGTGGGGCCAGTTCTGGACTTCATGGAGAATACAAAGGCAGGACGGCGCCACAGGTTCCCCAGCCTATCCACTCGGAGCAGGACATTCGTGGAAAGTCCACTTAGTCACGTGGAGGGTCACGGGTGACAGCTGGGGCCAGGGGCTGGTTCTTTGACAGGTGGAGCTCCCTCAGCTTCTCCCTCTGCTGGAGAGTGGTTGGCTTGCTGTTTTATTGTTGTGTCTGTTTTTAAGAGTCTTGAGTAGCCCAGGCTGGCCTTGAGTCCATTATGTAGTCCAGGCTGGACTTGAACTCTTGATTCTCTTGCCTCCATTTCCCAAGTACGGGATTCCAGGTGTGCACTGTGGCACCTGGCTAGCCTGGTGCTTTTTGGTCCTAGAATCTTTGTCCTCACCTTTCCCATACATACCAGATCCTCTGGGTAAGGCACTTCGCTCAGGGCATCTTTTCTTGTAATTATTAACTGACAAATAGTGATTATATATACTTATGGGTACCCAGTGAAATGACCCATAGAGCAGCTGGACATCAAATCCCATCCTCTCCTAATTAAGCAGGTGCACACCTAACGCCCCACCCCTCACCAGATGTCTTCTCGAAAATGCCAGCATTATTCCAGATTGATTGATTTATAGACAGTCTCGCATGTCCCACGGCTGGCCTCATACTTGCTATGTGGTTGACAAAGATCTTGAATTTCTGATCCTCTTGCCTCGACCGCCCAAGTGCTGGAATGACTGTGTACCACCATGTCTGGTTTACACACAGCTATAGACCAAACCCAGGGATTTGTGCTTTCTAGACAAGCACTCTGCCAACTGAGCCACATCCTCAGGACCGTTATTCCAGGTTCATAGCCATTCTATGTCCAGACTCCTGCTAATGTCTGAGGAACCTCAGGTGGTAATTTACACAGGCCTTCCCTTTCCTCGCCCACCACCTCCTCTCGCAATGACCACTCCTGGACATTCAAGCCCACGCACACTCTTTCCCCAAGGGTTTAACCTGAAGACGACACTAGGCTGCTTCACTCATCCTTTGCTCCCCTCCTACAGAGATGGAGGCCCAGGAATGTCTCCCCCAAGGGTTCCTCATCTCCTGTCACCACCCAGGAGCTGTGAGAACTAGATAACAACCTCCTCATAGGTCTCTGTTCCTGGTTCTGTCTCCTGCCAGCCTCTTCCATGTCTGGTAAGAATTCACTTCCTTCCATGGGACACAGGAGGACTGAGAGTTTGAGGCCAGCCTGGAATGCAACCGTGTACGCAAAGTAGACTTCTCTTCCCAGCATACAGCTCTGGTCTCCATCTGCTCAGGAACCCAGGCTCCTCCCTGCCACAGGGGAAGACCTCTAGGCCTGTCTCCCAGCTCCCCTTCCCTCCCCACATCTTCTCCTTCCTCCTGTCCGAATGCATGCACTGTGGTACACACTGCAACCCTAGAATTTGAGAGGCGGAGGGAGAACGCTCAGAAGTTCAAGGTCATCCTCAGCTACATAGTGAGTTTGAGGCCAGCCTAGGCTACTCATGTCTCTAACACTGTCTCAAAACAAAACAAAAATGACAACAGAGCCCAGCGTGGTGGTGCATGCCTTCATTCCCAGTACTCAGGAGGTAGAGGTAGGAGGATTGTTGTGAGTTCGAGGCCACCCTGAGACAACATAGTGAATTCCAGGTCAGTCTGAGCTAGAGTGAGACCCTGCCTCAAAAAAAGAAAAAAAGAATTTCCTTAACTGGCCACAGATAAGCAATGGCCTTATTGGGTAAGATCTATTAAAGATCATATTAAAGGTTGTGGCGGTTTCTGATTGGCTGGGCATCTGGTTTGGTTTTGCCGTTTGTGTTGAGTTCAGCTTAATGGTTTCCAAATTTAAATAAAGAAATACATAATAAATAAAAATCAACAAATGGAGGCTCAGGAATTCTGCTTGATTTTTTTCTGTCTAGTTTCTGGGGTGCACAAAGTAGTGGGGGGAGCCCTCTTGCTTTGCCACAGGCTTGTCAACAACGGGCTCTGGGGTGCAGCATTTGACAATTTCCCGGATGGTGAGTGGTCCCGTCATGATCCCCTCAAGCTACCGACTCCCAGGAGCCTGGCAAGCTCACACATCGCCTCTCACCCCTTTTGGGTGCTGGAGGCAGCTGTGTACAGGCTGTCTGGTTCGAGCAGTGGTCCTCAGAGGGGGGTCCCTTGAGCCAGCCTTGTCAGACCTCCCATGTCTCTGAGCCCACCCTAACCTCCTGGGTGGCTAGCCCTGGGGTGTAGTGGGGGGTCAGCAGTCTGATCGCCATGAGTACACACAGAGGTGGAGCCCCTTCAGCCCCATGGAGGAATGTGCCCAGCTGAAGGATGGGGTTCCTTGCCTGGCCCTCGTCAGGTGGGCAAACTGAAGCCTCAGAGGAGAGAGGCCGTGCCAGGAGGTGTGCGTGAAGCACGTTGAGCAGCCAGTTCAGGGTACTGGAGGGGTCACTGTGCCAGCCTTGGGAGGGGGCTCTGCAGACTGCCCCTAGCCCGGCCCTCCTCAGGTCTGTGAAGTGACTCGCCCACTTAGCGCCCACTCCAGGCAAATCAGCGGAAGTGGGGAGGAGAGGTGCAGGGTGCTGGGTACTGGTCCCACAAAGGACAAGCAAGAAGGTCAAAGATGTAGGGCTCCCTAAGGCCCAGCCCTGAGAAGATAAGAACCTGAGGAATGACCCAACAGGGCCACAGGGTCTCAACCTGGGAGAGCTGGGACAGGCTCAGTCAGGTCCTGACAAGCTTCAGTAGGATGTGTCTGCTTCTTGACGACTTTTTCAGACCCCAGTTCAGCCTCCCTGTTAACCAAAGACAAAGCAATAAGAGCCAAGCTTTAGGAACGATGCAACTTCTGGGTAGGCCCTGAAACACCTGGGTAATCAGCAGGGCCTCATGATGTCACCCAGAGAAAGGCTTGCTCGCAAAGGTGATCTCAATGACCTGGCCTGAGTGTCCTGGTCACATGAGGGAAGGGAGATCCCCACTGAGCTGGGGTTCCTGCCAGAGAGCAAAACACAGAAAGCGTCCAGTCATGATGAAATCTGCAACTCATGTCAGGGGGACAGCTCCCCCACACAAAGATTCAGAGCATTACTTCACAGAACCAACCCCGCCGGGAGGCAGGCCCGTGTTTTCTTTGGCTGGAGTCGCTAGCAGCTGTGACGTTGGGCAAGCTGTTCAGGGTCTCTGGGCCTCAGTCTGCACGTGCGGAAAAGGATTTCCATCCCACGCTTTGTTGTGAAAATGGAGTAACAGTCACCAAACAGATGGCGAGATGCCCTGCACATTGTCAAATTCTCTTTAATTCCTTTTGAGCCGAGATGGGCTAAAAATAGATGAATCATTTATCTGGTCTCGGCCTCAAAGAAGATTAGAAGCTCTAAGGTGAAAACTCCAGAAGGAAGGCGGGTCCCACATCGCGGATCGTGGGTCGGGGGATCTCTAGGAAACAACGCAGTGACAGGTCAAAATCAAAATGACACCCAGGGAGCATGTGGCTGGGAGCTCATGGTCTCTCTTCCCAACCCCCTCCCAAACCCTCACCCCTCACGGGACAGTCGAATAGATGGACCCCATGAACAACCAGAGAAGCCAGACATGAACTTGCTACATTCACGAGAGATTTCCAGGGGGACGGGTATGTAGATCGGTTGGTAGAGTGCTTGGCTAGCATACACAAGGTCCTGGGTTCAATACTCCGCACCACATTAAACCAGACATGGTAAGAGCATGAACTTGGGAGGTGCAGGCAGGTGGATCCGAAGTTCAAGGTCAACCTTTATTACAAGTTGAGTTTAAGGTCAGCTAGGGTTACATGAGACTCTGAAAAGTTTTTGAGCTCAGATCTTAACATTGTGTGTGTGTGTGTGTGTGTGTGTGTGTGTGTGTGTGTGTGAGTGTGAACATGCATCAGTGTCACCACAACAGTACTGTCTTATGCTAAGACTTAGTATCTCTTCGGGCACTACCTTGCAAGGTAGGATTAATTATTCTGGTTCTCAGATGTGGAAGGGGGGGGTCGAAGGGGTTTAGTTCCATGCCTCAGGGGACTGTCCAGGAGCACTCAACCTTTTTAAAGTTTTTTTTTGAGTGTCCAACCTTTTGACATTTCCACATGATCTTATCATTTATAAAGTTCTCGTTGGAGAACCATGTAATCGAGTTACAAAACAAAATCTCATGCTGTAAATTTACTTATTTTGGCTTTAGCTAGCCTTTGTCCCTCTGTGCAGTCCCAGGTTCTGTCCAGAGGGGGCGCTGGAACACAACTGCAGATCCAGACCCAAGCCTGCAGTAAAGCCCCAGGCTTTCCTCTGGTCCCTGGCACACTCGTGTGCCCTGGGAAGGTGGGCACTGAACGTTTCTTTCCCATTGCATCTCTGACAGATGGTCACACAGCTGACCCCAGAACCCAGAGCAGCGTCCTACGCCTGTTTCCTTCTGCTGGATGGCCCAGGTAGCTGGCTACTGCCAGGGAGAGAGCTAGGCCCTCTCATGCTCTGCCTTGCCCTGCCTCTGGGGTCCCCAGAAAAGGCTCTCAACCTTCCAAACGCCCCCCTTTGGTTTTCCACTTGATTTTTTAAAATATTGATTTATTTATTTTGAGAGAGAGAGAGAGAGAGAGAGAGAGAGAGAGAGAGAGAGAGAGAGAGAGAGAATGGGCACACCAGGGCCTTCTGCCACTGCAAATGAATTCCAGATGCATGTGCCACTTTGTGCATCAGGCTTTACATGGGTACTAGGGAATCAAACCCAGGCCATCAGACTTTCCAAGCAAATGCCTCTAACCACCGAACCATTTCTCCCCAGCCCATCCACTTGATTTTTTAATTTAAGGTATAAAACAGATTAAATTCTTCTCAAAATGGGCCCATAAGTAAATAGAGATCTCTGTGTCAAAATTCTCGGAGTTCAGAGTAGTGTTCTGAGCCAAGGAACCCGCTCCTCCCTTTCACTCTGCACAGGCTCAGGCCTACTGGGGAGGCTGATGGGAGAAGGAAGCCTGGTAGATCTCAGAGCTGAACTCCAGACTGCTACTTACTAGCTGTGATGCCCAGCCACTGAGTGACTTTACTTTTCATTTTCCTGATCTCTAAAATGGGAACTGGGCTCCTTCCCTCAGTGTGAATTAGCAGGAGCCTCCCTCCCCCACTGAGAGCGCTTCATGAAGGGCTTGGCCTGTGGCCAGTTCTTCTGGATACACCGAGGCTCATTTCAGTCACAGGGTCTTTCTTCTTTATCCCAACTCTGCCAGAGATGGCTAACTCCCCATGTAGATATAAGTACCCATAACTTATCGACTCCCCATTTTTATTTAGTAAAAGAGTCTCAATGTTATCTTAGAGAGCAATCTAGGCTCCCTTGCTGGTAAGGTGTTCCTGGGCCACAGGTATGGCCAGGGAGATGAAGATAGAAGTTTCTAGAAGGGGCTTCTGAGGAAACTTGTTAGATGAGCTGACTTAACTGACAAGTGTCCTTTTGTCCTCTGCCTTCTTTCCGCTTATCTTGTCTGGAATGAGGATGTGATGTCCGGAGCCACAGTGACCATGTTGTAACCAGATAGCATCCTTGAAGACAGAGCCACACGACATGCTGAGTGTGACAGAGCAAAGGGGTTGCTGAAGCCCGAGAAACCAAAGGCTTGGGGGAGGGTCCATCCGACTGCAGAATTTTAAAAGCTTTATTTATTTATTTATTTATTTATTTATTTATTTATTTATTTATTTGCAAGCAGAAAGAGAGACAGAGAGAATGGGTGCACCAGGGACTCCAGCTGCTGCAAATGGACTCCAGATGCATGCACCACTTTGCGCATCTGGCATCATGTGGGTACTGGGGAATGGCACTCAGGTCGGTAGGCTTTGCAGGGAAATCGACTGCTGAAGGTGACCTGGTTGGCCTGCCTGCTGGCTCTACCCACTGAACATCAAAATCACTCCCCAAATCGTATCTGCACGGAACATGTATTTTTTTCTTCTGCTCATGTCCCCTAAACAATGCGTTCAATGACCAATCTGCCTGGCGTTATCATCGTTACAGGTGTCGTAAGTGAACAGAGGGGACTCAAAGTGACAAGAGGGCATGTGGCGGGTATATGTAGACACTCTCCCTTTACATCAGGGACTTTGAGCATCCAAGGATCTGGTCCTCACAGGCTCCTGGAACCACCCCCCATGGTTAGCAAGGGACAGCTATATTTGAATGAGAAGGGAAGGATGCTCCTCACCATATAATCTTTCAATTAGCAAACCTTCCAAAGCATGGTGGAAACAGAACCAGCGCTTGGCAAACAGCAAGAACCAGTCATGGAAACAAACACTGTGGGTGGAAAGGTGAAAAGCAGGGTGTTTGCATCATGTCAGATTGTCTGCCCACAGGGTCTTCAATAAAGGGGAAAATAGTGACCTTACAGTGGGAAGACCTGGCAGAGAACTGGCCACCAGGTGACCAGTTACCATAGCAAGTCATTTGACAGGTTGACCTCATGGAGCGCCTGCTGTGAGGCACTGAGGAAGGACCCACAGAAACTGTGATTTTTTTTTTTTTCGAGGTAGGGTCTCGCTCTAGTAGTCCAGGCTGACCTGGAATGCACTATGTAGTCTCAGGGTGGCCTTGAACTCATGGTGATCCTCCTACCTCTGCCTCCTGAGTGCTGGGATTAAAGGCGTGCGCCACCACGCCCGGCTTGAAACTGTGATTTTTGAGTCAAAAAATTTCAACTAAAGCAACCGTCATCTAAAGCCAAAGGAGACTCAGTACTTGTCAGAAGGATGAAGGTCTCATTAATTAAATAATGTAAGTTTCCTGGTATATCAATATTAGCTGTTCTTATAAATTAGTAAGATGCTAACATTTTGGGAAAACCAATGGAAAAAATATCTGGGAATTGTTTGAACTATTTTTGCAATATTTGTGTAAGTCTAGAATCATTTTAAGTCAGCATGGTGGCACACTCCTTTAAGCCCAGTACTGGGGATGAAGAGGTAGCAAGATTGCCGTGAGTTCAAGGCCACCTTGAGACCACCATACCTGGTCAGCCTGGGCTAGAGTGAGACTCTACCTCGAAAAACCAGAAAAAGAAAAGTTAAAATCATTTAGAAAACAAAACCAGAACCTTTCTTTCCTCCTGGGTCCACCTTCTCTGGTCATTTCTACGGCTCATGACTGTCACCACTGTCGGTCTGACTTCCTACTTCAGGGCTGGGATCTGTCTCCCTAAAGTTTGTTTCGGCCTCATCTTAGACATCTATTTGGATGGAAGCTGGTGCTGTCTCTTCCTCTTCACCCCTGAGACTTCATGCTGTCCCTGTAATAAACCTCGTCGTTCACCACGTCACCACAATCTCAGGAGTCATCACCAGCACTTTTCCATGACAGATCCACCCGAAAGCCTCTTGGGTTTTCTTTTAAAAAATTTATTTATTTGCAAGCAGAGAGAGAGAGAGATAAAAGGGACAGACAGAGAGAATAGACATACCAGGGCCTCTAGCCACTGCAAACCAACTCCAGATGCATGCACCACTTTGTGCAGCTGGCTTTACATGGAAACTGGGGAGTCGAACCTGGGTCATTAGGCTTTGAAGGCAAGCGCCTTAACTGCTGAGCCATCTCTCCAGTCCTTTCTTTCTTTTTTTTTTTTTTTACTAATTTATTTGTAAGCACAGAGAGGGTGGGAAGAATGGGTGTACTAGGTCCTCTAGCCGCTGCAAACAAACTAGACACATGTGCCACTTTGCATCTGGCTTTATGTGGGTGCTGGGGAACTGAACCCAGGTTGTTAGACTTTGCAGGAAAGTTTCTTAACCACTGAGCCATCTCTCCATTCCTGTGGGGTTTTCCTTCACCTGTTTTCTGCACTGAGAATAGAAAGGGTGTAAACTGATCAGGGTGGGTAGGGCTACAGGGGCACGTGGCATATTAAAGTCCTATCAGGAGAACCAAGAATTTATTGGACATTCCAGACTGAGGAATGGGTGTCACTCCCTACCTGGATCTCTTATGCAAGTGGACAGCTAGCCTTGAAATGGCCCCACCGACCTGTCATTTTGTACCGGGACAAATATGGGGTGCTTTCTAGAACCCCAAGTCCCAAGTTGTAATTAACCAAAGAATTGGCAATCCAGCTAGAGGATGATTTTTAAAAGATCACACTTTATTCAGATGTTCCAGGAATGAGAGGGAGAGGGGTCAAAGGAAGGGAAGTGACCTGGAAATTGGGAAAAAAGTTCACCACGTGGTCCAGGGGACAAAGTGTAAGGACCATCACAAAAAATATAAAAAGGAGTTTTAAAAGGTGTGCACATTCAAAAAGAGATTAAAAAGTAACAGTAAAACCAGCGATAAAAATGTCTTCTTAGAGTGGGAGAGAAACAACCTTACTGGGGTGGAGACTCGGGTGTGGAGTACATACAGCTCCTGAATTAGAGAGAGAACAAGATTCTGTATGAGCTAAATTTCCCCTTTGTAAAGACAACAGTCCTATGGGATTACAGCCCACCCCAATAACTTCATTAGATTAATTACCTCTGGAAAGGCCCTATTTTTATTTTTCTTTATTTTTTAAAATATTTTATTTATTCATTTCCAAGCAGAGAGAGAGAGAGAGAGAGAGAGTGAGAGCGAGCGAGCGAGAGAAAGAGAGAGAGAGAGAACCAGGGCCACCACCTTGTGGGTCTGGTTTATGTGGATCCTGGGGAATTGAACCTGGGGCCTTAGGCACTGGAGGCAAGTGTCTTAACCGCTGAGCCATCTCTCCAGCCCAGGCCCTATTTTTAAATAAGGTCATGTTCCGAGGTGCCAAGTTTAAGGGAACACCCACCATTCATTCCGTTACTCTGTTCCAGTTCACTTCGAGCTTTTATGACCACCTGGAAGGACCTCTGTGCTGGTGTTCATTCAACTATAACACAAGCCGCATGAAGGCACCGTCTTCTCCAGCCTCCATTCTTGGTCCCTCTGCTATGCCAAGGGGGCACTAGCCTGGAGCAGGACCTGCCCCTCAGGTTGCCCCAGATGACAAGATCAAGAACTGCCCTCACTCACTTCCCACAGCGACCAGTGAGATTGCCCACACTCACTGCTTAGCAGAGATTTGTTAGGTTCAACCCTTGTGTTGGATGCATGGAGACCTCGTCTTTGGATGTTGGCCCAGCGTGGTCTGGTGGTGAGGTCTTGCTGCTCCGGCTGTGAGGTTCAGGCACGCGACCTGTTCACTCCTCTTTTATGTGCGTGTGGTTTGGTGTGTGTAGGTGTGGCGTATGCACATATGTGTGCAAATGCCTGTGCCCTTGTGCATGTGTGTGGGGACCAGAGCAGAACTTCGGATGCCCTCCTCCACACTCAGCCATGTTTCCTTGAGAAATGTTTCCTCCGCTCACAGCCGCACTTGACTCTCAGGCAGGCAGCGGGGCCAACGTCCAAAGACGTGGTCTCCATGCATCCAACACACATCTTGATCCTCTGCCTCACGGGGCTGAGAGCCACGAGGGCGTCAAGGGTTGAACCTAACAAATCTCTGCTAAGCAGTGAGTGTGGGCAATCTCACTGGTGGCTGTGGGAAGTGAGAGAGGGCAGTTCTTGATCTTGTCATCCGGGGCAACCTGAGGGGCAGGTCCTGCTGCACTTTCCCTTCCCATCCTCTTCTGGATGGGCCTTAGAGTGTCACTGATGGAGGCGTAAGAAAAGGGGGGCCTAACATTCTAGATGCTTCTGAGACCCTGATGCAAGATGTGTCTCTTACAGATGACTCTGTGGGGCGGTTTCCTTGGAATCTACTACTCTGCCCCCAAACCTGTGTTGAAATAAGCTTGTACAGCCACCCCCAGAGAAACTGACAATCAGTCACTCCACTGGCTTCCTGGTTTCGTACTATGTATAGACAGAGCCCTCCATGGCTATATACACTTAAAAAGCCAGTGAGGCTAAAAATATCCCCTCCTCACACCTCACTTCTCTGTTTTCTGCAAGTTCCCTTTTCTAAATTTATAGCTCAGCAGACTTGAATTTCTGTCAGAATGCCATGACTTCTGGCTGTGGGCCACAAGGGACCACAGGGCAGGCTCTGTCTGGGACACAAGGGGTCTGGGTCCCAGCCCAGCTCTACATTCACTGAGCCGTGTTCACCCCCCACTCCGCTGGGGCTCCTCATCACTTGAGAGAAGCAGCAGTTGAACCTGATGGTCAAGGTGAATCCCTGAACCTGAAGGTCAAGGTGAATCCCTGAAACCTGATGGTCAAGGTGAATCCCTGAACCTGAAGGTCAAGGTGAATCCCTGAACCTGAAGGGTCAGGGTGCATCCCTGAAGATGATGGTCAAGGTGTATCCCTGAACCTGATGGTCAGGGTGCATCCCTGAAGATGATGGTCAGAGTGCATCCCTGAACTTGGTGGTCAGGATGTATCCCTGAACCTGGTGGTCAAGGCGTATCACTGAACCCGATGGTCAGGGTATATCCCTAAACCTGAAGGTCAAGTTTTATTCCTGAACCTAAAGGTCAGGAATCTGATGGTCAAGGTGTATCCCTCAACCTGAAGGTTCAGATGTATTTCCGCTCAGCTCTGTGTCAGTGTCCAGTTGCTATGTGATACGTGTGACCCTCCACCTGGGGAAAGGAACCATTGACTCCTGTTCTTTCCTTCATTAGCAAATCATTTTGGTGTGTCACTTCGGTGGGCCTTGGGGTGTTATAGCCCAGGCTCCCCTTGACAGAGCTCATGAACTCTTTTAGCTTTCTCCCAGCTGCTCTGGGAAGACACGATGCCCAGCCTCTGGCTGTGCCGTCCTTCATGATGGAGCTTCCTTTGAAGACCGTAAGCCCAAATAAGCGCATTCCTTCCATCAGCTGCTCGGAGTTGGTTGCTTTGTCCCAGCAATGAGAGGGTTACTGCTGCAACATGAAAAAAAAATACCCAAACCAAAATTAAACAAGAACCTCTACTTCTCATTAGCAGAGACAACAAATTGAAAAGAAAATAAAGTATATGGTATGCTTGCTCAGGATTCAGTGTTATGGAAAATAAGTAAACAGAGAAGCTGGTGGCTTAGAGCAGAGCTCACTGAAGAGTCATGGGGTGAGGCTGTGTCATGCGGATACCCAGGGGAAGCATGCCAAGAAGAAAGGAGGCCATTGCCCAGGCCTTGAGGCAGGAGCACACCTGAAATCCTTAAGGTCAGTGTTGCAGTCAGCTTTCTAGTTGCTGCGCAGAAAGAACCCGAGCAAAAGCGGCTTAAGGAGGAATGGGTTTATTTGGCTTACGGACTCGAGGGGAGACTCCATCCTGGCAGGGAAAACGATGGCATGAGCAGAGGGTGGACATCACCTCTGCCACAGCACTGCAAACAGCAGCAGGAAGGTGTGCCAAATGTTGGCAAGGGGGAGCTGGCTTATAACCCCATCAGCCTGCCCCCGACAACACAGCTTCATCGAGGTTGTAAAACCCAAACTGCCATCAGCTGAGGATCGATCTATCAGAACACATTCATTTGTTTCTGGGGGACACCTGGATCAAACCATGACAGTCATTGTACCTGGAACAGGGTGAACAGGGACAGTGCTGGAAGTGACCAACGCCACTGTGGCAGTGACAATGAAGACCTCAGCTGATGTCCAGCTTTCCAGAGTGGCCTGGGTGCTGAGTGAGTTCCTCAGCCTGGGAAGCACAGGGGAAGCCTAAGGAGACCCCTACAAAACAGGTAAAGGCTGGTGGCTCAGAGCAGGGTGGCAGGAGAGGGGCCAGAATACACAAGTAGGTTGAAGAGTTTGCAGATGGTTTGGGTGTCACCCTGGGGGACGCAGAGTCAATTGTGACTACAAGGTTGTGACCTGGGGAGCCAGCAGTAGGGTTCCTCCTGAAGCATGAAGCCCAGGTCTGGCATGTGAGGCAGGAGGGCCCAAGCGCAGAACCAAGGCTCATGGACATTCCGAGAGTGGGCCAGGAGGTGCCCTCCCACTGTGGGCATGTCCCAGAGCTTGGTGCTCTCTCCAGGCTGGCTGGGCCCTGGTTCTCCATCTAGAGAAAGAAAGACTGAGCTGCTGTAAGCTACATCCCTCGCCTGGGGGATTCGGAATGAGTTCAAGCTGGATTCCAGCAAGAAACCCTGACTTAGTTCTTTTCCGGGGCACCAAGGACCCAGGCTCCTTGAGCTACCCTCTGGGGTGATGGCCCCCTGCATTGAGGCTGCTCGTGACAACAGGAGTCACAGGGAACGAGGAGGCTGCCGCCTGCCTCAGTGGGACTCCACCAGGGGAGGGAGGAGAGGGCCAGGGCCTCAGCTCACCAGGACTGCAAGGCCAGAGCTGAGGTGTTCCCCTGGGATGAGGAGGAGCTCCAGGGGTCTCTGGTGACAGAAGCCGGCAGGGAGCAATGTCCTTGGCTGTAGTAAACAGGTGAACGGGAAGAAAGAGGTCTCTGATGTATTAATCCTGTCCCCACCCTGGACGCTTCTCCCTGGCTCCAGGTAATCCCCAATCTGGGGGTTCCCCGGAATCAGAGCTGGTTCTACAGGCAGCTGGGTGTCAGCTCCTGGAGTCCAGGCCTCAGAGGGTGTGGGCTTGGCACTGCCCAGGACCAGCTTCCACCAGTTGTTCCTCAGGGAGCCGACATTCGTCCAGCTCTAGTTGATGACCCATAACTAGTTACTGCAGGGCAAAAGGACTGTGGTAGCACTTGTTACAGTCCAGGAGAGAAGACAGAGGCATAAAGAGACTTAGTTACTTTGCAGCTGAGGTTTGTGCCCAAATATCCTGACTGCAGCCGGTGGACTTCATCCCCCTGCCACAGCACTTCTTAAACATCACTCCACTTGACAGCTAGGGAAACTGAGGCCCAGAGAGGGGAAAAGCCTTGCCAATGGAGACTCTGGTACAGTCAAAACCAGGCTCTGAAAGCTCACCACACATTTAATAAGAATTCTTCAATTATGTCCCACAGACATGACTCGGTGGTAGGGAGGATCTTCACAGGGTGGGCTACCCATGTTCCTGCTTTGGGGACCCTGACTGGGAGGAACGAGCCCCCCAGGAACCTGCCATCAAGCCACAGACTGACTCACTGTCCTGAACCAGGTGGTAGCGGCCGTCATCTGCTCCTCCTGGGCACCCAGGCTGTTGGGCCATAGGTTGGTTGATAGCACCAAGATTATGAGCGGAGGGAGAATTACAGGAATTCAGCAGGTGGTGAGAGAGGATGATATCCCACAATGCTTTGGAACAGGAGAGATCACCATGAAAACAGTGGAAGAGACATTTAGGAAGAGGAAGCAGCTTGCACGAGGGGCTGGAGATGACATTCCAAGGGAGAGAGGAAACCGAAGGTCCTGTGCAAGTGCCAAGACAGCAAGTCATTCTTTCTGGCTGGGCTGGAAAGGGCCAGAGTGCCGACACAAAGTTTAGAAGTAGGTTGTGGACCGTGTTGGAATAAAACCACAGATCTGAGGACTTTGACAAGGGTCATCTCCTTCCACGGGGGACCCTGGATGGTGCCTGACAGGGGACAAAGGACATCTTACCAGGTTCTCATCATGTGTCCTCGGGATTATCTTATCATGCTCATGTTATGGGTGGAAAAACAGTGGAAGTCACTCGCTCTATCTAATCCACAAGGCTAACCATGATGGCAGGGCTGGGACGTGACCCGAAGCTTGGGAGGAAGGTGGGCTGGAACTGGTAGAACCGAGGCAATGGAGGTGAAGTGGGTCAGACAACACCTCGTAGAAAGGGTGAGGGGCCAGAAGAAGGGGACAACATCACTGCTGATATCTAGAGCCTGAGGAGAAGAAGGGAGAGGAAAGAAAAACACCTCCTCCTAGACCCCTTTCAACTACCCACGCTCCATGAAGTCAACCCCAAGCCTCTGTAAGGTGTGTCATGAGAAGATCGGAAACCAAGTTACAGAAATTTTAAGAATCCTTTAGGGTTTAACTATACAGTCAAGAATAACAAAAATAGCTGGGCATGGTGGCGCACGCCTTTAATCCCAGCACTCGGGAGGCAGAGGAAGAAGGAGGATCACCATGAGTTCAAGGCCACCCTGAGACTACATAGTGAATTCCAGGTCAGCCGGGGGCTAGAGTGAGACCCTACCTCGAAAAAAAAAAAAAAAAAAAGAATAACAAAAATAAAAGCCTGCCTTCTGGGTTCAGTTAGATGCAAGCCATGTTTCAACTGTCTCCACACACCAAGACCCTCCTGGGAAAACACAGTTCTCACTCCATGGTAATAAGAGTTAGTTTATTCTGGGGCTGGAGAGAGAGCTCAGTGGTTGAGGCACTTGCCTGCAGAGCCTAACGACCTGGGTTTGATTCACCAGTACGCATGTAAAGCCAGATGCACAAAGTGGCACACACGCCTGGAGTTCATTTGCAGTGGCTAGAGACCCTGGTGTGCCCATTCTCTCCCCTCTCTCTGCTTGCAAATAAATTAATAAATAAAAATAGGCCAGGTGTGGTGGTGTATACCTTTAATCCCAGCACTCAGGAGGCAAAGGTAAGAGGATCTCGGTGAGTTCAAGGCCACCCTGAGACTACATAGTGAATTCCGGGTCAGCCTGGGCTAAAGCAAGACCCTACCTCAAAAACCAAATATATATATTTTAAGGAATCAGTTTATTCTGAGTCAGATATGAGTGGCTGGCTATGGGCAGTAACATAGATTCAGGATTACCCTACATAAACTTTGGTTCATGGTTACATGAACTTTTATATTCACAGAGCAATGATAATCATAATTGATACGTTTCCCAAAAACGTTGGTGGGGACAGCAGGCAGGTGGGACACAGCCAAGAAAGAAAAACTCTACTACAAGTTTTAGATGTGTCATGGTTTGATCCAGGTGTCCCCCACAAACAAATGAATGTGTTCTCAGTGATCGATCCTCAGCTGATGGCAGTTTGGGTTTTACAACCTCGTTGGAGCTGTGTTGTGGGGGGTGTGCTTATGGGGGTTATAAACCAGCTTCCCCTTGCCAGAGTTTGGCACACCTTCCTGCCGCTGTTTGCAGTGCTGTGGCAGAGGTGATGTCCAGCCCTCTGCTCATGCCATCGTCTTCCCTGCCAGGATGGAGTCTCCCCTCGAGTCTGTAAGCCAAATAAACCCATTCCTCCTTAAGCCGCTTTTGCTCGGGTTCTTTCTGCGCAGCAACTAGAAAGCTGACCGCAACAAGATGGTTTTTGATGACCTTCTTAGGGTTAATAGGTTAGGGTTAGTAGGAGCTAGTGGTCTGCTAAATTAATATATTCCAAAGATTTTGAGTTTATAATCCAAAAGATGTTGGTCAGATACAGAGGTAGATGATAAATGGTCATTAAGGAGGCAAAAGACAGTCCGACATAATTTTGACTCTCAATCTCCAGCATACCCATTCTCTACACAATCAAAAAGCTCTACCTTGAAAAACAAAACAAAGGAACAAAAAAAGCTCTAATCAGTGAACTAGCCCCCAGAAGAGACTTCAGCATAGCTGTGGCTTCTTCAGGGAATGTCTGCTCACAGGAGGAACAGCCCTTTCTTCCAAGGATCTTCTGGAGATGTGTGCTGTGTTCCAGCTACGTTCTCATTGCTGGACAAAGTACTAGACCAAAAGCAGCTGATGGAAGGAAAAAATGTACTTTGGCTTATAGTCTGGAGGGGAAGCTTTATGATGGCAGGGGAAAGCGTGGCATGAGCAGAGGCTGGACATCACCTCTGCCACGGCAGGCAAGAGAGTGAGCTGAACTCTGGCTAGGGAAAGCCTGTCCCCATGGTCACCAAGTGGGCTTGGAATTTGGACGCCTGACCTAGAGTCCACATACTTGGTCACTACTCTGTGCTATTTCTTTACTTTCCTTCTTTCTTTTTTTCTTTCATTTTGTTTTGATTTTCCAAGATAGGGTCTAGGCTGACCTAGAATTTCACTATGTAGTCTCAGGCTGGCCTTGAACTCACGGTGATCCTCCTACCTCTGCCTCCTGAGTGTTGGGATTAAATGAGTACCACACCACGCCCGGCTCCTTTCTTGGTTCTATTTATTTAGTTACTTATGTGTCTGTGACTCGCGTGGAGAGAGGTCTCTTGCCACTGCAAACAAATGTGTACCCCTTTTTGTATCCAGCTTTCACATTGGTAGCTGGGCAATTGAGTCCAGCCTGGCAGGCTTTGCAAGCAAGCACCTTTATCTAATGAGCCATTTCTCAAGCCCTTACTCCATGGTATTTCCTGCCACAGAAACTTCTAGGCTTCACTGGGTGCTTAGTTCTGTCCTGCCCCATTGGCCCCACTGCGGTAGCTGGTCATGGGCATGGCTCTCTGGTGACACATGAAAGGGAGATGGACACACCAGAGCCTCTTGCCACTGCAAGCAAACAGCAAATGCACTTGTCACTTCTGTGACAGTTTCAGGCAAGCTCCATAGATGCTACCCCCTGGAGTGGGAGGTGTTTCTAGCTAGAGCTCAAACCTAGGCGCTAAAACTGATTGGTCAGGTATGGACCAACCACCTGTCTCCCTGCTCACCTGGGGCGGGAAATACTCACTGAACAGATAATTCTGTCTCTTCTTTCCTTACATGGTCTAGCCGAAGGGCCCCTCACCACAGCCATTAGGCTGGATTTCTCTTCCACATGAACCTTTCCTTCTCATGATCTTTTCTTTTCCTGCTTGTTTGGCTAAACAGCATTGATTTTGTTAAAACCTCTCCCACATGTTCTCCCCACACTGGTGGCTGGAGATCTCTGTAACTCGCCATTTTCCTTAAATAAAGTCTCCCACTATACCTTAACCTCTCTTTGGCTATGATTTTAATTCTTTAACTTTGTAGACAAGAATTCGGGTACTCCTTAAATTTTGAGGTGCATTGGAATTTTTGCTGGGAATTACCTAAGTTCGTATCCCCAGCTCAACCCAATACACTTTGTGCATCTGGCTTTATGAGGGTATTGGGGAATCAAACTCAGGCTGTCAGGCTTTGCAAGCAAGTCTCTTTAACTGCTGAGCCATCTCCCCAGCCCCTTCATGTGCCTTTAGACAGGACTCTTGAAGAGCATGAACCATAGTTCCTAGGGTCAGAATTCACTCTCAATGCCCACTCATTGTGGGACCTTAAGCAAGCAAGCTCCTTAAAGTCGATGCACCTGAGGTTTCTTACTAGCAAAATGGAGTCCCATCACCAGTGTCCAGCAAGAAGTGAAACACTTGTTGCCTGTGATATAAGGCAGGGGAAGTTTAATAATGAAGAAAAAGACCGGCCCTCTTTCACAGATCCAAGCAGAGAGAAAAACCCAGCACCTCCAAAGCAAGCAAGCACACGCTAACTACCAAACATTCGGACCGCCAGACTTCAGCTCTGACTGCTCTTTGCATATGTATAGCTGGAATTTTACATCCACCTTAGAAATACCCTAGGAGGCCAGGCCAAGGTGACACCTCCTCCAGCCAGGACAAATCTGTAATACACTTTTGAATCTATTGGGGACATTTAGTCAAATTACCATAATGGGAAAAGGGAGACATGAAAGAAACATGAGAAGGGTGGAATTGCTGAGAACCACTGTGGTCCTGACAGGATCGGTAAGATTAAATTACATATCGATTATGAAAGCATTTGGTGTCTAGTGGTGTGTTTTGAAGAGATGAGTGTGGCCTCACCTCCTGGATCTATGGCTGGTTTCAAAGTTCACAGCTGTGAATTTGCGCTTGTGGGGGTCTGAGGCACTTCCCCACTGCCGACCCTGAGCTATGCGGACGTCAAGCAATGTTATGTGCGTCCCGAAACAAGCCATTGCAGCTAATCACAAACAGTTCCAGTAAGAGGTCACTGTGACCGCCGACGGCAACAGGGTTTGAAAAACTTAGACGTTGTGCAAAGTGAAACTTGCAGCTGCCTCCTTGTTCTTAGCATATAAGCTCGCCTGTTGCCTGCAATAAACAGACCTTGATCAGACTCCTGTCTGGGTCTCATTTCTCGCTCCCGTTCTTTCCCACTCATCCAAGCTTGGGTTCCCCTCGCAACCCTCGTTGACTAGGCCCACGGGTAGGGTCAGCGCTCCTGAAGGCCGGTGCAGGAAAGGGTGTCAGTAAGGTAACGGTGACTTTGAAGACCTCCAGAAATAGGTAGTTTCTTCAGGATTGTAGCTTTTCAGCTGTCATCTGCTCCGACTTCCTTGTTGGACCTCCTTTTCCAGTAGGTGGGGACGAGCCCAGGCAGTGTGCTTCTGTTCTCTCTAATGACAACCGTGTCACTGCTCTGCCATCACCATGTTGTGGCCACCATCCCACAGCTGGTGCCTGGGTTAAAGTTCTAGCTGTGACCTTGGCCAAGCGCTTCACTTCTTGGTCTCAGTTTCTCACCCATCCTTAGATGAGGATAATAACTGACCCTTTCTCCAAGGACATTGTCAGGATTATAAGAGCTAATCTTGGAAGCATGCAGTGGCTTCATATTTATTATTATTTTGAAACAGGATCTCCCCTAATCTAGGTTCTGGTCTTCATTATTCTTCTATTATTCCTTCCCATCTACTACCACCAGTGTCTCTGAATTCTGAGAATTCCGGTTGTCAGAAATGAATCTCTCAGGCTGAAGGTCATTTTTTCACTTTTAGGGCTCTAGAAATGTGCTTCTTACCTTACCTGCTCCCCTTTTGGAATTCTGCATTTTTTAAATTTATTTGCAAGGAGAGAGAGAGAGAGAGAGAGAGAAAGAGAGAGAGAGAGAGAGAGAGAGAGAGAGAGAGAGAGAGAGAGAGAGAGAGAGAGAACGCCAGGGCCTTTAGCCACTGCAAACCAACTCCAGATGCATGCACCACTTTTTGCATCTGGCTTTACATGGGTACTGGGGAATCAAACCTGGGTCATTAGGCTTTGTAGGCAAGCGCCTTAACCATTGGGCCATCTCTCCAGCCCCTCTACACTTTTTTAATTGTTGCTGTTATTAACCAAAATTAGATTGCTGTGTAAAACCGGAAACATACAGAAAAGCAAGGGGAAGTTAAGATAGGCATACACCCCAGCATCCTGACACAGTGGCGGACATGTTAGCCTGCCCGTCTTCAGGTCTTTCCTCCACTTCGTACATTTGCTGGAATAACTATGCATGTGTGAACCGGGAGCCCAGTGCTCAGTGCTCTCAGCCCAGGCCAGCAGGATGGAGCAAAATCATAGTTGGGGATGGGTGCTCTGAGCCCAGGACCCTGGCAGGTTGGGGCATGACTTTCGCATGTTCCCTAGCCCCCAGCTGGGCCGGGAGCATCCTTCACCCAGCTCTGCCCACAATGCCCATGGTGGGGCCACTCCTGAACTCTCACATGAAGGCAGCTAGCTGTGTGGGGTTATTGTGTCCGAAGGAAAATCTGCCGGCATGTTCTGGGGAATGAATTTGGCCTTTATGTGAAAAGCCACTCTGCCACCCCCCACCCCCAGCTTCTGGTAAACCACTCTGAAAGCAGGCTATGACATCACTAATCACCAAGACTTTAAACGATGGTGAGAGCCTACAGAACATCTGCAGCTTAACAGCAGCCAGAGAGTGGTTAACCAGGCCTCCTCCTGCTGTCTGTCTGTCTGTCTCTGAAGATGAGGCCTGGACCTCACTATGAAGCCCAGGATGTTCTTCCTACCTTGGCCTTCCAAGTGTTGAGTTCCAGACATGAGCCACCAGGCCTGGGCCCTCTTTCTCTCCTCTCCTCCCTCTCAACCAGGCTTTCTTGATTCCTCCCAAACCTAGGATAGTATATGTTTTGACTCTTCAACAAATCATAAGTCTTTTATTTATTATTTTTGATATGTGTATGAATATATAGACTCATATGAGGGAGTACAGGTGTGTGGGGTGTGCACATATATGTGGAGGCCAGAAGACAACTTTGGGTGTTGTTCCCCATGCACACCATTCACCTCATTTTGGGACAGGGTCTCTCATTGGCCTGGAGCTCACCAAGTGGGTCAGACTGGCTGGCCAGTGAGCTCTAGGGATCTGCCTGTCTGCCTGTTGGTGCTGGAATTACAGGTATGTGACACCAAGCCCAGCTTTTGAGTTCAGAGCATTGAACTCAGGTCCTCATGCTTATAAGGCAAGCACTTTACTGACTGTGTTATTTCCCAAGTCCAGTTCTTTTCAAAAATCTTAAAAATCATAATGCCAGAGCTGATGGGATGCTTCTGTCCACACAAAACCTGAGTTCCATGCCCAGCTCCTGTGTAAGAAGCAGAGCATGGCTGTGCCTGCTTGTAACACACGTCTGCATACATTGTGCACGCACCACAGTAACATGCGCCCAGACACACCAGACCTACCACACACCCCAAAACTAGTCATAATGTCTGTGGCAGTCAGCCACACACCACTGGGGTGAACCTCCAAACCAGGCACAGTTTATGGGAGGAAAGGATTTATTGAAGCTACAGATCCAGAGGAAGTTCCATAGTGGTGAAAGAGGCTGCGCCTTTCGCAGTCTAAGCAGAGAGAGAAACCAGCATCAGCACCACTTGCACACCAGCCAACAGTAGCTCTGCAGAGCCCAGACTGCTCTTTGCATATCTGTGGCTGGAATTCCAGATCCACCCCAGACACACCTTAGGGCTGGAGCCCAGGATCAGGCCAGGCCAAGGAGACGCCCCCTCCAGCCAGGAGGCTAGAGACAAATCACAGCTTTAATAAACTCTTGCATCTATTGGGGGACATCCATTCAAACTACCACAATGTCTAATATTTATTGAGCACACATTCTCTGTCAGCCCCTATATAGAAATTATATTTAATCTTCGCCTGGGCATCTCACCTGGGCAAAGCTGATAAAACTGTTGCAGAAAGTCCAGTAGCTCGGGCTGAAGAGATGGCTTAACGGTTAAGGCACTTGCCTCCAGTGCTTAAGGCCCTAGGTTCAATTCCCCAGGTCCTACATAGGCCAGACCCACAAGGTGGTGGCCCTGGTGTGCTCTCTCTCTCTCTCTCTCTCTCTCTCTCTCTCTCTCTCTTTCTCTCTCTCTCTCCTCTGCTTGAAAATGAATAAATAAAATAAAAAATAAATAAATAATATTATAAAAAAAAAGAAAGTCCAGTAGCTCTGGGCCCTGTGGTCACTGAGGGTGGAAGGAGTTGAAACTGCTCACCTCCAGAACCTGTGTATTTTACTTTGCTAAAACGGATGCCTATTTTACTAAAATGACCTATGCCAACTGTTAAAAATCAAAATGGCTGGGGCTGGGAGTGTAGCTCAGGAACAGAGCACAAGGCCAGAACCAGAACAAGAAAAGTGGGGCTAAAAAGACATGTCCACACCCAGCAGCCTGGCCCTGCTCTCTTTCCTTGGCCTTGGTGTGAAGCAGCCATTTCTAGCTCACCTCACTTAGCTTCCAGGATTCTCACCTAAATGCTAAGTCTTGATTTTTCTAGAACAAAGACTCCCCTGAACCATCTCATGCTTTCATTTTCTCTACTTATTGTAATTTCTCCCGCTTCCTCTAATGGATCAAAGTCTAGCAATTTCTGCCCCTATTCAGACATGCCAAGTAATCTCCCAGCTTTTCTCTCCCCACCCTCCCTGGACTTCCCCTCCCAGCACTCTTGCTGCTCTGGGCTCGTTGGCTCCTCCGTCCCTTGGCCTTTGTCTTACGTTAGAGCTCCTGCTCCTGGAGGCTAGGCTTCTCTTCTAGGGTCTGAAAGTATTTGTATCTTCCCTTCACATTTGAGTGATAACTTGGCTGGGTATGAAATTCTAGGTTGAAATCTGGAGTTCTGGTAACATGTGGTTTTCTCTTCAGTGTTTGTGGTGATGAGGCAGTTAGGGTGACTGGGCCTGAAAATAAAAAGCAGTAATGTCTGGGCTGGAGAGATGGCTCAGCGGTTAAGGCACTTGCCTCCAGTGCCTAAGGCCCCGGGTTCAATTCCCCATGACCCACATAAGCCAGACCCACAAGGTGGTGGCCATGGTGCACTCTCTTCTCTCTCTCTCTCTCTCTCTCTCTCTCTCTGCTTGAAAATGAATAAATAAAATATTTTAAAAAGCAGGAATGTCCTTTCAGTCTCCACTTTGCTATCTCTTGCTTAACAGGATCAACAGAAGCATAAACATGTTCCATAAACAACCTGGAGTGGAGGTCTCCTTTACTAGAATTCAGATCTAATCCTGACATTGTGGGTGGTCAAGCTTAAGACCCTGAAACTTCCAGAGCTAGCCTAGCCTGGACCATCAGCCATTTCTGAGGCTGGAGACGGACTACACAGGAGTTTATAAATACTTATACCAGGTAAGGCATGCTCTCTTCTTGGCTGGCCAGCTTAGCCTCCAGGTTTTAGTAACCCCCCCCCCTTGTTTCAGCCTTCTAAAATAACTTGTGAAGGTGGCCGAGATGAGGGGAGACCCCCCATCTACTCCCACATGGGCTTGTCCCCTCTCTCCTCCCTCATGGTGGGAGCTCTCTTACTCTTACTTTCTCTTCTTTCCTTCTCTTAATCTAATAGGCTCTCTGAACCTTACCCTCTGGTCTAAGGAGTTAAACCTTAAATTCATAAGACAAGAATCCAGGGTACCCTAAATTTGTTGGTGTGTTGGCGTATTGATATTGGCAAGGAACCTCCAAATTTCCTGTGTCAGTGAGACAAATCCCTTGGTCTTAGGGTGTGTCTTTCTGGGGCTTTCTAGATATTCTTTTAATGCTTTGACTCAAATATCTCATGCTGCTGTGCTCCTTGCTCACTGCGCTGGGCGGCTTCTGTGGCCAGCTGTTACTTTGTTGAGATGTGTGCAGTATGTATGGTGTGTGTGTGTGATGTATACCCAGATATGCTCGTAGACACGCAGAGTCCAGAGGAGTCCTTCCTGTACTGTTCACCCCGTGTTCTTTACGAGTCCCTCTCTGATCCCAGAACCTGCGTTCTCACAAGCCCCAGCCATTCTCTGGCTTCTGCTCCCCACAGGACTGGGCCATGCCCAGCTGTTTATATAGGTCCTTGAAGCCTCAGACCCTCTCAGGGCTTCGTTCACGCAGCACGTGCTCTTGCCCAGAGCGTCTCCCTGGCCTGTACTGTTCAGTTGTGAAGAGCTTTCTTTTCTGATTCTTTCTTTCTAGAATTCGCTTTTGTGTCCTATTTGCCCCCAAGATTCCTGATAGATTCTTGAAAAAAAAAAGTTTTTTTTTTCTTTTTTGAGGTAGGGTCTCACTACCCTAGGCTGACCTGAAACTCACTATGTAGTCCCAGGCTGGCCTCAAACTCACAGCAATCCTCCTACTTCTGCCTCCTGAGTGCTGGGATTAAAGGTGTGCACCACCACGCCTGGCTACACGGATTTAAAAAAATATTTATTTATTTACATGTGTATGATGTGTAGGGCTTGCCAGTGTCTCTGTCCACTGCGAACAGATGAATGTGCCACTTTGCATCCAGCTTTCCATGGGTGCTGGGGACTCAAACCCAGCTTGGCTTTGTAAGCAAGCACTTTAACCTACTCAGCCATGTCCCCAACCTGTCATCTGGTTGTGTGACCTCTCTGTTTCATTTCAGATACTCGCTCATCCTTCGTGTTTAAAAGCAAGGTACTGTGCAGTCTCGTACATGTCGCAGGAGTGGGACCAGATGGCTGGAAGGCTGTTTGACTGTGAACATTCCTCCAATAACTCGGAGTGCAGGATGAAAGAAAGCAGCTCACCTTACTGTGGGTTTGTGGGAAATCAGGGAATCGAAGGACCCACTGTTTATTTAGTTTTAAATTAATCTCCCAGTTCTCAGACTCCTGCCTCACTGTCACCTTGTGCTGTGACTAATGTCCTGGAGGCTAGAGAGACTTTAAACTTTCCACCTAGCCCGTGGAACAAGAGGGCAGAGGTGGCCCTGAGCCTGAGCCTTATCTTCTGTGAGACTGACACCTTTCAGCTCCAAATCCTTGGTGATATTGCGGACCTCTTTGTCACTTCTTGTCTCTCCTGTAGGCCATGGTTTGTGATTCCCACAGCTCTACTCAGCGACCTGCCCACCTGTCGGAGTGTTTGGAGCCCTCCCTCCCCGGTGCTTCTTGCACGATCTCCATCTTTTGGTAGGCAAGGCGCTGCCTCTCTGGCTCTGTACTTTCTGTTAGTGGTGACGTGGGATTCGGGGAGTCATCACTGTTGGGTAATAAACTAGGGGCTTAAAATAGTAATTTCTTATTTCTCATGATTCTGTGGGCTGACTGGCAGTTCCTCTGCTGGTCTCACCCACGCAGCTGTGCTCCGTCAGCAGCTGGCTGGGCTGGGAACACAAGCTGGCCGTGTTCACATCTGGCCCTTCTTGGGAGCTGTTGGCTGGGCAGCTCAGTCTCACTGCTCCTCATCCTCCAATCTCCTAGAAGAGCCGACTTAGAGTGGGCTCTGGAGCAACGTGATGAACGTGGAAGGCAACATGGCTTCCCCCAGATTCTGCTGCTCCAATTCAAAACCTCTCCCGGGAGTGGTTGAGGTCGGCTTCTACTTGATGGAAGAAGGCACGTGACCAAAAACAGTTTATGGAAGGAAAGGATTCATCGAGGGGAAGCTCCATGATGGCAGAGAAAGAAGATGGACATCCCCTCCTGGCCACCATCAGGTGGACAACAGCAGCAGGAGAGTGTGCCAAACACTGGCAAGGGGAAGCTGGCTGTAACCCCCATAAGCCCGCCCCCAATAACACACCTCCAGCAAGGTTGCAATACCCAAACTGCCATCAGCTGGGGATCGAGCATTGAGAATACAAAAGTTTATGGGGGACACCTGAGTCAAACCAGCACAGGTGAAACAGCATGTGAGCAGGGGTGGGGATTGTTGCAGCTCTCCACAGAAGATCTATGAATCAAGCAAGATCAATGAGATCAGTGGAGTATGTTTAGTTGGAACTCTGCCCATAGTTTTTATTTTTTATTTATTATTTATTTTTTCAAGGTAGGGTCTTACTGTAGCCCAGGCTGACCTGGAATTCACTATGTAGTCTCCGGATGGCCTTGAACTCTCAGCAATCATCCTACCTCTGCCTCCGAGTTCTGGGATTAAAGGAATGTGCCACAGTGCCCATCTCTGCTCATGATCTGAGGTCTGAGTCCTGGAAATAAATCTTTTTAGAAATTTGCTAGCCAAACTCTCAGGTACACACCCCATGTTAGGGAAAAAGAGTACACGAATTCTCATCAAAGGGTTTGGAACTGAAGAACCGTTCAAATCCCAATTCCATTGCGTATTGTATTAGCCCTATTACCTTGGGAAAGTCTCTCTGAGGCTCAACTTCTTTATCTATAAAGTGTGGGTTTGTGTATAACAATGAATAAACATATGCAAAACACACACTTAACAAATGTCTGGCTCAGGGAAATATCAATACATAGTTGTGCCATTAGATGTTTGTATTTATTTATTTATTTGTTTATTTAAAGCAGAGAAAGAGAAAGAGAGAGAGAGAATAAAAATGGGGGTGTGCCGGGGCCTCCAGCCACTATAAACCCCATATGCATTGGAATGGCTTTATGTGAGGTCTGGGAAATTGAGTCCAGGTTGTTAGGCTTTGCAGACAAGCGCCTTAACCGCTGCGCCATCTCTCCAGCCCACAGTATTTGTTTCCTGTTCAAATGTCACATCTCTAATAAGTTAAGCGCTGGTTATATTTGAGAAAGTGTGCCTGATGGAACCGCCCTACAGGTGTAATGAATGACCACGGGTAAAGCACCCAGAGGGGCACCAGGCATATCCAAATACTCAGCCTGTGTTTTGTATGTACATCTGCAGAAGGTCACAGCACCAAGCATGCGTGAGGCCTGGCCAGGGCCACTGCGATGCACCCATCATTCCGTGTCTAGGCCTGAGGGTGTCTGCTTCTCTCAAGAGTCCTCCTCTCCTCTCACTGAGCATGGTGAGTTCTCAGGTACACCCTCTCTATAGCTCAGGTGCTAAACCTGAGGCCTAGGGAGACCCTCAGGGAGCCCGGGGCTGTCACCTCCTGTATCGTATGTTGTATGGAATACAACGGGGTGTGTGAATTTTTAATTTACAACTTGACTAGGATTTTTAGGGAGGTCACTACCTCCCAAACTTCTTGGCAAGCACCCCACATCTGCTGCCTGGGTGGCTGAGAAGTGAAGTTCCAATAGGTTATGATTAAGGTAGAAGTCACCAGGACGGGACAGAGCCAGAAAGTTTCCCAAGGCAAGAGAGGCTCATCTGTGCTGCTCAGAGGCTCCCTCTGCACCATGGCTGCCTGGGAGCTATGACCCCCACTGTGGGGAGCCCTCTGTACAAGCTCCATGTAACCTCTGGGCCTGGACATATTGAAAACATTTCTCACACTGCCCCAGGTCACATGGGGATGGGTCAGGCTTGTCTGACAAATTCAACTGGCCACATTTATGACCAAAAAAGTCCATTGTTAAGGCCAGAGCTTTTCTCATGAAAATGGTGGTCTAGTTTTTAGAACAATTTCAGTAAAACTCCAGTGTCTAGGCTAAACCTTTCTGTCTGAAATTCAATTCCTTATCTTCTTATGACTCAGAGGCCAGGGAAGAAGGTTTACTGGAACTCTGAAATACTTGTTGACTGACCTGACCTGGGGAGGGCAGGCCTGATGGCCAGTTCATCCAACAGTGGCCTGCTTCAAGCCTTCTGGGATATTTGGGGGCAAAAAGAAAGAATTGTGCTCAGTGTGACACTTAAGCAAATTCACTTTCTCCCTTGCTAGAGTCAGCTGACCTTCTCTGCTGGAGAGTGGGGGGGCTAGCCAGACTAGGGGCAGCTGGGGGCCGGGGTTCCCCCTTAGCCTGTTTCTGCAGAAGGGCTCCCCCACAGGGGTTATTCGGTGACTCACTGAATGAGGCATCCTAAAGTTCCTCCTATGGCTCCATCTGCAGAGGTAACCCTCTCCTGCACAGCACGGTAAGAGGGGTGAGGACCACCACCTCACTGGCACCCAGGGGTCCTTTACAGATGCGGGTGTGGAGTCACAGGCAGAGGATTACTGCCTCAGCCCCTCAAGCCTTGCTGGGACAGATCCCGGTCCCTCAGCCCTGAGGCCTTGGTGGCAGGTGGCTGGGGCTGGAAGCCTGACTTTGGTGGTCTTGGAAGGTTCTGAGGTGGAGGTGCTCACGAGTCAGGAGGTCCATGGCTTTGTGCACATGGCGGGTGCCCATGAGGACAGCTGCTGGCATTTCCAACCCCTGTCAGTGCCACAGCCCTCCCTTGCCGACCACCTCCCCTTGGCTCCTGTGTCCTCTCTTGTGACAGTCTGGCCTCCTATTGTCTCTAGAAAGAAAGGTAGACTCCCTGGTGTTTGAGCCAGGTATTGTTATCCCACTTGGCACGGGTAGACGCTGAGGCTGGGCAAGTGAGTGTGGCCGTGGCAGTGCTCTGCTTTGACCTCTGCTCAGGCTGTAGATCATTCTCCAACCCAACAGCTCCGAGCAAGCCCACGGTCAGGAACAGGCTGCTTCTACTCCAGCCCTAGATGAGAGGATGCCAGGCAAGGCAGGGAGGCTCCGGGCTAGGCGCCAGGCTGCAGGCATCCTGAAGCCGCGGGGTGCAGACCATTGCACAACCTTCCCATCCACACATCCCTTCAGCCCAGCGGCTCTGCAGCCCGTCCTCCAAGTGCATCTGACTGATGACTGATGGAGAAACAGGTGAACAACATGCAGGAATGTGCTAAGCCGATGAAGCACGAGACCTCACCCCACCTCGGAGAGATGAGGTGGGCTGCAGGTGGCCAGTGAGAAAGAACTGGAGAGAAGGAATGGCTGGTGCAGGCTGGATCAGTGCAGGCTGCTGTCAACCAGAGAGGTCGACCAGATGTGTGTGTGGGGGGGGTTAGCTGGTGGGGCATCCTGGGCTGGTGCTACGCCACTCCACACCACTAGAGGGTGTCGGTCCCAGCGCTGCCTCCTTGGCATCACGGATGAGGGGGGAGATGTGAGGTCCCCTCCCCCCATAGCTTCAAGTGCACCTTTGGGAGGTGGAGCCTTGCTGGAGGAGGGGTGCCACTGGGGGCAGATTTTGAGGTTTATTAGTCCAGCCGGGTATTCAGAGCTGGCTCACTCTCTCTGTGGTCTTCTTGTTGCTGGGGAGATCAGACGTGCTGTCCAGCTGTCTGTTAAAACATGCTTTTCGGGCTGGAGAGATGGCTCAGCGGTTAAGGCACTTGCCTCCAGTGCCTAAGGCCCCGGGTTCAATTCCCCAGGACCCACATAAGCCAGACCCACAAGGTGGTGGCCCTGGTGTGCGCTCTCTCTCTCTCTGTATCTCTCTGCTTGAAAATGAATAAATAAAATATGAAAAAAATAAAAAATAAAACATGCTTTTCCCCACCAGGAAGAAACTTCCCTAGAAAGCTGAGGGCTTGGGAGATGGCTCAGTGGTTAAAGGCACTTGGCTAGCTGAACCCACATAAAAGCTGCGTGCACACAGCTGGAGTTTGAGGCCCTGGCACAGCCATACTCTGTCTCTATCTTTGGTTCTCTCAAATAAATGAATAAATTATTTTCATATTTTATTTATTCATATTCAGGCAGAGAGATACAGAGAGAGAGAAGGAGAGAGAGCAAGAGCGAGAGCGAGAGCGAGAGAGAGAGAGAGAGAGAGAGAGAGAGAGAGAGAATGCACCAGGGCCACCACATTGTGGGTCTGGCTTATGTGGGTCCTGGGGAATTGAACCCGTGGCCTTAGGCACTGGAGGCAAGTGCCTTAACCGCTGAGCCATCTCTCCAGCCCAATAAAAAATTTTTTAAATTAAAAATGAAGTGTTAAACTGAAATAACCCTTTCCTCCCATAAACTGCTTGTGGCCGGGTGTTTTGTCCCAGCAACACGAGGCGTAGTTCTGCTGCGCCCTTCAGTCTTGCAAGGCCTCCCTCCAGGCGGAGGCTGGGTCTGTCCGGTGGGTGCCCTCGCCCTCAAGAACTGCTGTGGACAAAAGAGCCTCAACGGGCCCGCCAGCCCTCCGCCCACCTTCCCACCTGAAGCACCCACTGGGCCGCAATGCCACCCATCTCAGACATCTCCTCAGTGTCCCCTGCCTTCCCCCCGCGACCCTCCCAACAGAAGAAGCCTGGCTTCCCTCGCACACAGCTACAGCTTCCACTCATCTCCCCCAGGAGGCCCGGGGAGAAGGCAGGGCTGGGGATGGTGGGATTGGCCTCTTATCCTCGAACACAAAGAGGTCTCTGGAAAATGCAGAGAAGGACGGCCGGGACAGGTAAACGATTAAAGGGACCTTGTGGAATTAAAGGCTACTAAGTATTTCCAAAGAAAAAAGCATGGGGGTGGGGCAGGGCCACTTAATGATCTCTTAATTATCTCTCCTAGGTGGTAAAAAGACCGAACCCTTTCTCCATCGGCCTGGGCTCTCTGTCTCACTCAGCTTTGCTTTCTTTTCTGAAATATTTTATTTATTCATTTTCAAGCAGAGAGATACAGAAGAGATAGGTAGATAGATAGAAAGATAGATAGATAAATAGATAGATAGATAGATAGATAGAGAGAGAGAGAGAGAGAGAGCACCAAGGCCACCACCTTGTGGGTCTGGCCTATGTGGGTCCTGGGGAATTGAACTGGGGGCCTTAGGCACTGGAGGCAAGTGCCTTAACCGCTGAGCCATCTCTCCAGCCCTCAGCTTTGCTTTCTACTCACTTTCCACTTTGTTGGCTTGTTTGAGGCAGGGTCTCGCTCTAGCCCAGGCTGACCCGGAGCTCACTCTGTAGTCTCAGGCTGGCCTTGAACTCACGGCGATCCTCCTGAGCGCTGGGATTAAAGGCATGCGCCACCACGCCGGGCTCTTCCACTTCATTTTGACGTGTCTGAAGAAGTGCTCTGTGCACACACCTTCCCAGGTTCTAGACAACTGGGAAAGCAGGTCCCGTGGGAAAATTGGGTCCATACCCCCAACTCCCCACTCACCCTCCTCTGGGACCACGATGCTGTGGGCTGTCTGTCACATATCAGAGGCAGGAAGGACTGAGGAGTTGGGCACTATCCCCACATGGACAGGTGAGCCCACGGGAGGGCACTCCTGGGAGCAGACACAGGCAGGACATAGAATGTGAGTGTCGGGCGGTGACACACAGGTGGGCTTTGCCGGAAGAAAATGGAGTCCCTTGGGCCAGGCAGGGCCAGACTCCAAGGACGGCATCTGGCAGTGTCTGGACACAGCTTTGGTTGCTCTAACTTAGGAGCGGGGGAGGGGGCTCCTGGCATCTAGGGGTCAAAGGCAGAGATGCTGCTCCGGTGTCCCCCAATCTCCTGTCCCTCCTCCCATGACCCTGCCGCCATAGGCCCAGTTCTGACAAGGTCTGTTTGCTGTTTGGTTTTCCCACTGGACCGGAAAGGCTGGTTTCAGGTAGCCAGTATTTAAGGGAAAGGAAAGCCCTGGAGCGAGAACATTCCTGTGTGTGGTGGAATCTGGCTCATTGGAACATTCCAGACATCAGGGTTCAGGAGTGATGCTAGGGGTCTTTCCATTCTAGCAGTTCGTACCAGCTATGCCTGGGGGGGTGGGAATCAGGTCTGGCCCTGAGGAACCAGAGGCCTTCTCTGCTGGGCCCTGGGAGGCATCCATTATGGCCAGGCTTTTCACTCTCACCATCTCAAGCTAGTTATTTGTTTGTTTGATTATTTATTTCTGAGAGAGATGGCCCAGCGGTTAAGGCACTTGCCTCCAGTGCCTAAGGCCCCGGGTTCAATTCCCCAGTACTCACATAAGCCAGACCCCCCCTCTCTTCATTGAAAATGAATAAATAAAATATTAATATATTTCTGAGAGAGAATAGGCATATGCCAGAGCCTCTAGCCTCTGCAAACTCCAGACCCATGTGCCACTGTGCATTATATGGGGACTGAGGAACTGAATCTGGACCAGCAGGCTTTGGAAGCAGGAGCCTTTAATGGCTGGGCCATCTGCCCAATGGCACAGAGCATAGCCCGAGCTCGGTTACAATGGACTGAAGCTCTTCCCTGCTCTCCAGCCCAGAGTGCCCAGGGCTTGTCACAGGCTCACAGCGGGCCCTCCCCCCCCCTCCTCCTCGGGAATAAGCAAGTCTCTGTTCTGGGATGATGGCATTCTTCTCATTACTCATGATGATCATTTGAAATCGCTTTAGGGCGAGACTTGTAGGAACTTCGCCCTGACACCCGATCTTCCCTGAAAATTCTAGAATAATGGAAGGGGTTGGGGCAGGGTTAAGCAAAAGGCCAAGTGATCTGACGGCCAAATAAAATTATAGCCACTTGACAGCACGCTGGCTTGAACAAAGGGCTGGGAACTGTAGCCCAGCATCTGACACCGGGTCTAATCACAGCTGCCCGCAGAGCTGGTTTCAGTCACTGCCTGTTTGCCTGAGGAAACGCATTTATCACAGTCCAGAGGCAGCAGGGTGGGATCGCACGGGCGTGAGGGCCAAGCAGGAAGGGGAGCAAAAGCCTACAGGTACCTTTGGAGACATGCAAGAAAGTAACCATTTGTGGCCTGGAGAGATGGCTTAGTGGTTAAAGGCACTTGCTTGCAAAGCCTAATGACCTGGGTTCAGCTCCCCAGTACCCATGTAAAGCCAGATACACAAAATGGCCTATGCATCTGGAGTTCCTTTGCAGCGGCAAGATGCCCTGGCATACCCATTCACATGGTCTCTCCCTCCCTTCCTCTCTCTCCTTGCAAATAAATAAGAAAAAAGAATTCCAAAATTTGAAAAAAGAAAATAACTATTTGTGGCTAGAAGCAGGCATCCAGACTGAGTCAGAATTTGTGTTAATGGGAGGGTCTGTTTACCCCCAAGGCAGAAAGAAGCCTGTGCAGTAAACTTGGGCTCCTGGTTTAGACTGGAGCCAACTCTCAGATGACATCCACACTGGGGGCTTCCAGGCTGCAGGAGCCAAAGACTCTTGCCGTCCCTCTGAGCTGTGGGGCGGCAGGAAGTCATCTATAAACAGCTTGTGGGGAGGCCTGGCTTGGGGGTGCACACCTTTAATCCCAGCACTTGGGAGGCAGAGGTGGGAGGATCGCCATGAGTTCGAGGCCACCCTGAGGCTACCGTGAATTCCAGGTCAGCCTGGGCTAGAGCAAGACCCTACCTCGAAAATCAAAAGCAAAACAAACAACAAATGCCAGGAAGGGTAAGGGGACTTTGGGATTCAGCATTCTTCTCTCCATGGTTCAGAGGCTCAGAGGTTAACTTGCAAGAGTGAACCCAGGCCTGGCTGCAGGTTACATTGGTGACAGTTACGTCAACACAGCTGTTCTCTCTGCATGGCCCTCGTTCCCTTCTCTCTTAGAGTCAGCTTTGGGGTCCACTTTGGGGTCTGTGTTCTTTGACCACCTTTCCTGATAAATCCATGCAGCCTGGAATGCAGAATTCTCTCTGGACAGAGCTAATGTTCCCAGTCTGGGCTCCTGCTGGTGCTATTTCCCTGGGGCTGCGGGCAGGGCACCTTGCCTTGTCTCTCCCAGTCCTGTCCCGGGGCCCTGCGGGCAAGGTAACCATTCAAACACTTACAAGACACCGGAGAAGACATGCTGATGGCTCTCCTCAGGTAGTCAGTGATGGTTATTCCAGGTCCTTATGAAGAGATTTATTTTTAGTTTGCCTGTGGATTTTGAATGCTGGGAATAACACAGAGGGAAGGTAACTTTAGTCTCTAATAAAGATTAAAATACTCTCTGAGTTTTAAATGGCATCTCGCATATTACCAATTAATTTTATATCCATTACCACATTTAATCCTTATGCTAGCCTCCTGAGCTATTATTATCTTTTTTTATATTTTTGAGAAAGGGTTTCATGTATCTCAGGCCAGCTTCAAACTTGAGATGACACTGGACTTTGATTCTTAAGTGCTGGGGTTAGTTTATAGGGTGTGGGGGACGGAACCCAGAGTTTTATGCATTCTACCAACCAAGCTGCATGCAGCCCAGACCCAGGGAGGGAAGATTGGTGTTCACAGGCCACTAGCTGGCAGAGCAGAGCACAGACTTGGTTCTACTATCTATAGGCCCAGGGCTTTGCAGGCGACGACAATCCATGTGACAAGTTAACAGTAAACTCAGAGGTTGATGAGAGCTGGGCACTCCTTCTAGATTCCTGTAATGTTATTACTCATCTCTTCTCCAAACCAGAAAATTGCTAATGGCATGTAAGTCACACAACAAACCTATGAGTAAGGACCACCTTAGGCAGTGTCACTTGAGTCCGTGGTGGCCTGGATGCCAAGAAGAACTTAAGGACAACTGTCAATTGTCATTGCCCTATTCAAGGAGCTTCCAATTTGGTGGGGAAGTGGGATTTCTCACGAGATCTTCAGTGGTGGAGTGCATGCCAGAATGGAGCACCCATCTGTTCGGTCTGAAGAGGTAGAAGCTTCTAGATCCGAGAGCTATTGGGGCTGGAAGGAGGAGGAAGGAGGAAGGGTTTCCAATCTGGTGGAGAGTAAAGCCTCCAGCCACCGGCAGGGTGTTGGGGATGCCCACACCCCCAAAATGTGGGTTCTGCGCACTCTCACCTGGGCCCCGTGGAAGCTGGGTTTGAACAGTGCTCAGCCTTCAGACCTGCTGCTTCCTCTTTGGGAGTCACCTCCCTTGTTTCCTCGACTTCCCATCCCTGTGCCCACCTGCAAGCTAACCATTCCCCAGCCATTTCTCCTCCTCATTCCTACCGGGACTGTCTTCTGTCCTTCTCCTCATGGCACTTAGCAAATGGCATAGTGACGTGGAAGAAGCCTGTGACCTCCTTTGCCAATGAGGTTCGCTTCTGTCAACTGTCACATGGCCACTTGTTGAATAAATATGAACAAAGGATGGAAATGTTGAATGAGAAATGAATCTGCAGAAAGACAGTTCTCCGTAGACTTATGTAGCTAGACCCAGCAGTCCTGGAACATTAGCTGTATCCAGCAGCCCAGCTTCTTTGAAGCACTTGCTGGACTCGCTGTGTTTTCCACAAACCACATGAAGGTGCAGTTGGCAAGCAATGTGGAGGCCAGAGGTACTGTCTGGAGACGTGGTTTCTCACTGAACCTGGAGCTCACCAATCAGGCTAGACTGGCTGGTGAGCGAGCCTGAGACATGTCTCCACTTCTCCTGGGATTATAAGTACCAGCCACCATGTCTGGGCGTGCGTGTGTGCATGTGCGTACATACGTGCTCCTGGGACCAAGCTCAGGTCCTCATGCAGGCAAGCACTTTACCGTAGACTGAGCCATCTCCCCGGCCCTTGTTGACATTTCTGTCTAATTTTCCTTAAGGATCAGTAGGAGTTACTCCAGGGCAGGCTGACAGCATGCAGGGCGGACTGGAGGTGAGAGAGAAGTGCAAGGCCTTCATCAGCAGCTGGAAGATCTGGAAAGGAGAGAGAAGAGAGAGAAGAGTGAAGAAGAGAGCAGGAGCCAGACCTCAACCAGGAAGGAACGTTCCTGAGGACAGGCAAATGTAAGTGAGCCTTTCGTTTAAGCCAGGTGTGTTACAAGATCTTAGTTTTGTTTCTTAAAAAAAAGAAAAGAAAGAGCCAGGCTGGAGAAATGGCTCAACAGTTAAGGTGCTTGCCTGCAAAGCCTAAGGACCCAAGTTTGATTCCCCAGTACCCAGATGCACAAGATGGCACATGCGTCTGGAGTTTGTTTGCAGTGGCTAGGGGCCCTAGTGCACCTGCTCTCGCTCTCAAATAAACAATTAAAAAACAAAACAAAACAAGAGGCCCCAAGTGAAATGTGGGGATGCTTGGGGATGGAATGGCTGGAGCCAGGACGCTGGATTGATTGCAAGCTGCCGTGGTCAGCTTCTCATTGCTGCACAGAAAGAACCCGATCAAAGCAGCTCATGGAGGAATGGGCTTGTTTAGGCTTATGGACTCGAGGGGAAGCTCCATCCTGGCAGGGAAAATGATGGCATGAGCAGAGCGTGGACATCACCTCCACCACAGCACTGCAAACAGCGGCAGGAAGGTGTGCCAAACACTGGCAAGGGGAAGCTGGCTGTAGCCCATAAGCCTGCCCCGAACAACACAGCTCCAGCGAGGTTCCAATACCCAAACTACCATCAGCTGAGGAGCGATCGTTGAAAACACATTCGTTTGTGGAGGACACCTGGATCAAACCATGACACAGAAACTTGGGTCTGGGGTGAGGGTGGCTGACTGGATGGTATGAGGAAGCAGAGCCACTGGGGAGATATTAGGATTGGACAGGTGACAGGGCCTGGCGACTCAGGTCTGTGATCCCAGCACTCTGGGGCTGAGGAAGCAGGATTGAGTCCCAGGCCAGTGGGACTAAAGTAAGACCCTGCTTCCAAATCCCACAAACAAAAATACTGGAAAGCAGCAGTGTGATTGGAGAGTGGAGGAGGCGGTGAGCTAAATATGCTGGTGTGGCGGCTGGAGAGATGGTTCAGTGGTTAAAGTGCTTGCCTACAAAGCCCAGGTTCAATTCCCCAGTTCCCACATAAAGCCAGATGAACCAAGAGGTGCATGCATCTAGAGTTCCTTTGCAGTGTGGCTGGAGGCCCTGGTGCACCCATCCTCTTTGTCTGTCTCTCTTCTCTCTCTCTCTGCTTGCAAATAAATAATTTTTAAAAAGATGCTGGGGGGCTGGAGAGATGGCTCAGCGGTTAAGGCACTTGCTGCCAGTGCCTAAGGCCCTGGGTTCAATTCCCCAGGACCCACATAAGCCAGAACTACAAGGCGGTGGCCCTGGTGCGCTCTCTCTCTCTCTCTCTCTCTCTCTCTCTCTCTCTCCTTGAAAATGAATAAATAAAATATTTAAAAAAAAAAAAGATGCTGGTGCAGGAAACTGAGCGGATCTCAACCGAGAGGGGCAAACTGGGGACAGATGGACATGGGGCCAAGGGTGGAGAGACGGTGACATTACACTTCCAGGAAATGACTAGCACAGGCTTTGTTCTCGGTCTTGATATGAGATGCAGACACAGACATGGTTGGAGCTATGCATGAACCTAGATACAGTATTCTTTTTCAATTAACATAAGAGCTCCTTTCCTATGTTGTTATAGCCTCAGGAAGCTGAGGCAGGAGGATTGCAACGAGTTCAATGCTGGCCTGGACTAGATAGTGACTTCCAGGTCAGCTTGGCCTTCAGAGTAAGACCCTGCTCTCTCAAAAATATTTTTTCTTTCAAATTTTCTACTTTATTCCTTGAAGTCTTTGGTTCAGAGGTCTGAAAGCAGTTCAAAGAAACAAACAGTAATTAATGTCTCTCTGTGGCTTCCTGTGCTTTGGTTTCTGACCTGACAGTGACCAGAGTCCCCACAGGGCTTGTGGCCACATCAGCCTGGAGCTTCTGACTGGAAGGCGGGGCGCTTGGACAGCCACTACAATAATAGCCGTCTTCCTAGTTCCCTTCCACATCCCTGTTTCTGAGCGAGAACCTCACTCTCAGCCCGGACTTCCCGGCCCCCACACACCTGCCAAGGCCATTCCTGGAGTGACCTCCCTCTGGGCCACCTCCTGGGGCCTGAGCCAGTGGCTAGGCAGTTAGGGCAGGTCTGGGGTCTGGATGATAAGCTATGATTAAGGAGAGTTCCTCCTCTTCAGGCTCTTCCATCCCAGGGTACCCAACAAGCAGGGGTTACAGGAAAGCTGGGGTGACCAGGAGTAGCACCAATGCAGAAGGACCCAGCCCAGACACTGGGAAGCTCCAAATCTCTCCAAACACCAAGAGGCAGTGGACAGCAGAGACTGTATTGTGCACTGTGACACCAAGGACCTCACTGGACACTCACTGACCACAGGAGGGGGGAGCCAGCATGCACTGCGCCCTGCTCGAGCCAGGCACCAACGCCTTATGTTCTCTTCTGACTTAATCCTTCTAGAAACCTACCGTGAAGGGCTGGTGCTAGGCTCTGTAATGCAGAGGAGGCCCAGAGAGTGAAGCTCAAGTTCACAAAGCTCTTAGCCAGCACTGTGTTCTGCAGAGAAAACAGAAAATGAAGCCGGGCGTGGTGGCGCACGCCTTTAATCCCAGCACTCGGGAGGCAGAGGTAGGAGAGTCATTGTGAGTTCAAGGCCACCCTGAGACTCCATAGTGAAATCTAGGTCAGCCTGGGCTAGAGTGAGACCCTACCTCGGAAAAAAAAAATCAGAAAATAAGAAAGGGGAGGAAACTAACACCTGCTCCATCCTTGTATTAGGGTCCAAGAGAAGGAGTATCATCACACCCAGAGGTGATGTCCTAGACTGCTTAAGAAGCTTGCCACCCAGGCGAGGAGGCACTTCGGAGGCAGAGGCAGGGGGATCACTGTGAGTTCGAGGCCAGCCTGGGACTACAGAGTGAATTCCAGGTCAGGCCTCAGCTAAGTGCTATGGGAACCAAGCAGTCCAGCAAGGACTATCAAGTCAAAGTGAGGATGGACGGCCAGCAGGAAGGGACCAGGCTTTGCAAGCCGTGGGGCTTGAAAACACATGGTCTGGGGAGAGAAGAAAGGCAGTGATGGCGCCTTCCTTCAGCAGAGTTCCAACAGGACAGCAGCACACTGGACTGGCCATTCGAGGTGTGGCGGTGATTCACAAAATAGGCATAGACTGAGAATCCAGGATCTACAAGCTCCTCACTCAGCTCAGGGCAGACACCAGCGTGTTTGGTGTGTGACTCCAAGAGAATGACCGGCTTGTTAAGTGGGGTTTTCAGGACATTAGTCTTAGGGATGATTTTCATTTTATTTTCACTTTTCTGAATTTTCTATAGTTTCAAACACAATGATCTTGTCTTACTTTTGTGGTCATAAAAAAACATAGTATAGGATTTGCTTCCAAGGATGCTTCCTTCCTGATACCGTGACCAAGAAAGGACTGAAAGTCCCTGGTCTTCCTACCTCACAGGTGGATTGTCCAAGATTTTCATTTGTGAGCACCTGTTTGCTTCATCGGGGTCTGCTTTGAAGGTCTCCGGAGGGGCCAACCTGAGCTATGTCTGGCACTTTCTCAGAGCTTCTCCCGCTGACCATTCCTCCCCACCACCACCCTCAGCTGACTCTGAGCTCACTCGGCCTTAAATTCCCTCCCCCCATCCTACCTGTGGACTGCAGACCCTGGGATTCAAGTCGAAGTTTCTGTATCTTAAAAGCTGTTTAAAAATCAACCAGGAGCTAGAAGATATATAATGATAAAATTAACTTTATAATTTTTAATGACTTTATCAGCATACATTTCTATTTGTATCTGGAGGAGTTTAATACAGACGCTAAAATGTTACTTTTTAAAATTCTGAGTTGGGCGTGGTGGCATATACCTTTAATCCCAGCACTGAGGAGGCAGAGGTAGGAGGATTGATGTGAGTTCAAGGCCACCCTGAGACTACATAGTGAATTCCAGGTCAGCCTGGGCTACAGCGAGACCCTACCTCAAAAAACAAAACAAAAATTCTAGAGCTAAGTGAAAAAAAAATCACACAACAAAATGATTACCAAATATTGAAGCAAAGAGGTTTTAATATAAAAACTAATACTTGGGTTGACTTTTTAAAATAATTTTTAAGAATTTCTCCCCTAGACTCCAGAACTTCCTCTTCTCCTCCCCATCTCTATTTTTTTAAAAAGACCTTGGGTTCCACTTTCAAAATAAGTTCTATACTTTAAAAGGTGACACATACAGAGTAACCAGAAACTGGCCTCGGCTTGGAAAACCACCGGGTTCTCATCATCACGCTATCACCGGTCCCTCTCAGGATGATGATCCTATCGATCGGCTCGGACCAGCCTGTGACCCGGCTGTGGCATTAGACATTGGCTATAAAGCATCTCCTTATGAATTTTTCATCGTCTTGAGTGTCTGCAGCCTCCCCAGGGCTCACTCCCCTCCCCCCTCCCTGATGACGTCACCCTGCAGGGCCACATTATTGGGTCAGAGCTGATTCTGAGCAGAAACCAATTTCATCTTCACGTGCCACGGGCTTACGAGCAGTCATGTGCTTTTTGTTTTGGGATGGCATCACAGGGTTGCTAGAAGAGTCCGGAAGCTGAAGTCATTTCCCATTAAGTGCGCTCTCCATGAGACCAAGCCGGTGTGTCACTCTGCACTCACTGGTCCTGAGCCTTTCCAGGAGAGAGCGCTTCCCAGCTCACACTCAAGCTGCAAACGTTTGAGAAGCACCGAGATAGACCCTTCCAGCCCCGGCTCTCAGTTCTCAGAACCCCAGAGACGGAACATGCACGCTGCTGGAAACTGACTGTATAATACTTAGAAAGAACCAAGCATCTCCCAGACATCCACACTGTATATTCATCAGGCTCTCACTGAAGTCACTGGCAAGATCAATCCACAGGACTCCTGACTCGTTTGGTAACAGTTGGAGAGCTAAGAGTACATTGTTTTCCTATGTGTGTGGAGACAGAGGACAACTTCAGGTTCGTCCTCAGGAACACCGTCCACCTCCCTTCAGGCAGGGTCTCTTATTGGCCTGGAGCTCACCGATTAGCCTGGATTGGCTGGCCAGCAAGCTCCAGGGATCCTCCAGTGTCACCTTCCTAGCATTGGGATTACAGGTGTGTGCAGCCTTTTACCTGCGTGCTAGGGATTGAACTCACTGGGCCATCTCCCCAGCTCATCAACAGTCACTTACTTTTAAAAAAGCAAACTTGGGCTGGAGATGTGGCTCAGCAGTTAAGGCACTTGCCTCCAGTACCTAAGACCCCCAGTTCAATTCCCCAGGACCCACATAAGCCAGACCCACAGGTGGTGGCCCTGGTGCATTCTCTCTCTCTCTCTCTCTCTCTCTCTCTCTCTCTCCCGCTCTCTCTCTCTCTCTGTATCTCTCTGCTTGAAAATGAATAAATAAAATATTTTTTTTATTATTAAATATTTTTATTTATTTGAGAGAGCCAGAGAGAGACACAGAAAGTAAGTATGGGCACACCAGAGCCTCCTGCCATTGCAAATAAACTGCAGACATATGTTCTACTTTGTGCATCTGGCTTTACATAGGTACTGGAGAATCAAATCCAGGCTGATAGGCTTTGTAAGAAACTGCCTTTAATTCTCCAGCCCCAACTCACCTTTTCTTAATATTAGGGAATAAGACTTTATGTGGGTACTGGGGAATCAAAGCCGGGTCATAAGGCATTGCAGGCAAGCACCTTAACCACTGAGCCATCTCTCCAGTCCCCTACTTCTTTTTTAAAATTGGCACATAGCTGCTACCATTGCCCTGAAACAAGTTAAAATGATCACATTGTTGCTAACATCCCATGAGAAACTGGAAGGAGCTGGGGCCTGTACACTTACTGTACACTTTCCCTTGTGAGACTGATAAGAATGATAGCCCTGTGCTTCCTTTAGTTGGTTTGAGATAAGGCACATGAAGCACTTTGGGAGGGCACTAGTGTACAGGGTGAGATGTCACTGCACTGACCCACAGAACACTACTTCCTATTAGCTCTAGGAACTGTGAACTTATTAGTGGCATGTTGGAAGCCAAGGGAAATCTGTTGAGTTGTAGAGAAACCCTGCTTAAGGCAGAATAGCACTCTTGGAACTAGCTATTTGTCTTGTTTCTTGGCATTCCAGGAAGTGTTGGGCCAGTTGGTACCTTGCTTGTTGGTCCCAGTTTCTGTGGAGCCGCAGCACCTGGGTTTTATTTCTCCCCAAACAGGAGGAGATGTGTCGGATTGAGGAGGAGCAGAGCTTTGAGGAATTGAAGACTCTGCGTGAATTGGTTCATGACCGGTTTCACAAGCAAGAAGAACTGGCAGAGGTAAGACGCTGTAAGCAAGGAGATGTGTTCAGTCCTGGCACACTCTGAACACTTCAGTTTTGGTTTGCCTTTGCTTCTGTCTGGGACAAATGACATCCAGTGACGTGTCACAGCTTGTTTCTTCCTTGGGTGCTCATCCTGCCCCTTTGTGATTGCAGAGTCTACGAGAGCCTCAGTTTGATTCTCCTGCAGCCTCACCTGGAGACCCAGAGGCTGGTGGAGGCAGCGGGATGCTGCAGTACCTGCAGTCATGGTTTCCGGGATGGGGTGGCTGGTACGGGCAGCAGAGCCCTGAGGGGAAAGTGGTGGAAGGACTGTCCGCCGAGCCGCATGAGCA